>CAUYTI010148135.1:0-35006 GCA_963575145.1 Galago senegalensis
GGGAGTAGCACTAACCTGCTGGGGGGCCCTCACCTGATGGGGTGGCCCTCACCTGTGGGGGTGGCTCTTGCCTGCTGGAGGGCCCTCACCTGCTGGAGGGCTTTCACCTGCTGGGTGGTTCCCTGCCTGCTGGAGTGGTCCCTGCCTGCTAGGGCTGCCCCCTGAGGGCAGAGGATCCTGGGCATTGTAGGACATTTAGTGGCTCCCCTGGTCTCTCCTCTTAGGTACCACCAGTACCCCCAGGTACACCTGGTGTGACAGCCACATATCCCCAGACATTGCCAAATGTCCCCTGGGGCAAATTCATCCCCAGTGGAGAACATTGTGCTAGTGTCAAAGGCAATCAGAGCTGGATGTAGGCAAAGTGGTGGAAACAGCTTCTATTCAGACTTTATGGGTAAGGAAAACAGGAAAGCAGGAGTCCTCAGCACAGAGCCTGTGCCAGTCCTAACAACCCGTGGATAGGCAGGGACTTATGACTGCCAGCAGGGAGGGGTCAGTGACTGGAAATTACCAGGAGCAAATGCCAGGATGAGGGGCTCAGCTCATGCCCCACTTTGGGGTGTTGCCAAGCAGCCTTGGGCTGGTGCAGGGGGAGAAATCTGATGTGATGACCAGGCTGGGCTTTCTCCCTGACTCCACTGAGCAGGATTCTGAGCCTACTGAGCAGTGCAGGGCACCTGAGTGGAGCTGGGTCCAGGAGAGAACCTGTCACCAGGCAATATGAGCCCAGTTACAGGGGCCAGGTGGCTCTGGAACCCTGCTTCCCAGTCATGTCTCCTGTGTCCCATACCTCTCCGTGCTTCCCTGTGGGGGTGGGGGGTGTTTGAGTCCCCAGCTTCCCATAGGAATCTCTTTGTGATGACCTGGATAGGTCAGGCTAAGTTTAGCAGAAAACAGGCACTCTCTAGCATGAACTAACTGATGCTGGGATTGCCACAGAGCCCCCAGGGCACTGATCTCTGAGAACGGCCACTGCCCTGGGTCTGGCCATAGTAGGTGTGGAGCAGAGCCAAGTGGGAGCACCCCCAAGAGGGGTCAGTGACTCAGAGCAAGGCTGCACTTAAGCCAGGGTGAGCCTAGTCTACCTGTCAGTCTGGGACAGGCTGCTGCTGGGCTGCCAGCTCCCACGCAGTGCCAGGCATGGAGCCGAGGGTGAGAGGTAGGCATGGGGGTGACAGAGTCTGCATCTGGCCAGCAGTAAGCATTGGGATTTTTAAAGGAGGTTTCCAGATACTTCTAGAATAAGGTGCAGAACCACGGCGTGATCTACCAAATGTCCTGTTAGAGTAAGGCAAGGCACACAGGTGGTGCTTAATAATGGCAGCCTCTCCCTTTTCTTCCAGAAGAGGAGGGTCTCCTCTCCCTGGTTCCTAGGAAGGAAGGGAGCGATGGTCAGAGGCTCAACTTAGGAGGTCAGCTCATTGCATCCCCCCACCAGTGCCCCAGGACCCCACCTTGGGCTGTTCCTGCTGCTGTCTGGTGACCCTGGCTCTGGCTGGGGCCATCCCTCCAAGGAGGGGAGGGGAACCTTCTCCAGGGCCCTGGGTGGCCCCACTTTCCACTGTCTTCCATTCCCAGGGGCTGGGAAGTTCCAGGCTCTGTCTTTGCCATTGAGATCACCCTCTGGGGTTAGATCTTAGGACAAGGTGCTGTGACCCTGAGTGTCCTCACTGCCCTGCACTAACCATCCTTACCCATCTGTCTGAAATGCAAGAAGCACAAGTGGGGAAGTGACAGCTCAGGTGAAATCCACTCCCTCTCTCCCCATGACAGCGTCGCTCAGGGGTCCATAGTCCTACCTTCTGTGGGCCGTGTACTGTGCAGGGCCCAGGAGCAAGGGTCCTGTGCACGGGGTGCCTTGGTTGGAGGCAGGGGTGCTATCCCGGTCATATGTGCATCCAGAGGCCAGGGGTCCAGGCCCCCAATTTTTATTTATTTTATTTTTTTCTGCATGGACCGTGGTAAGCTTTAAAAAACATTTCAAATATTCTCCTTATAGAGTCCTCAGGAGGGTTTCCAAAGGCTACATGGGAGACCAGCTTTGTCTCCACAGGTGGGTTTAACTCCGCACCTTGTGCCCCTGCAGGACTGAAGGCCGTGAGAGTCCAGAGCTGGAGGAAGCAGAGAAAGAGGACAGAGGTGTGAGGACGCCACCTCCACAGACCCTCCTGCCCCTGGAGGAGCGGGCAACCCACTTCCGAGACATGCTCCTGGAGAGAGGGGTAAGGGCAACCCCCTCCCCAGACGTGCTCCTGGAGAGAGGGGCAAGGGCAGCCCCCTCCCCAGACATTCTCCTGGAGAGAGGGGTAAGGGCAGCTGCCAGGCAGCAACAGGTATCCAGCCTGAGGGTGGCTCTGGGGTGGATGGCAACTGGGTGTCTCAGGGCCTGAGGGACATGTGAGGCTCAGAGACATTTGGGTGCTAAATGATCTGAGGCTAAGGGGGCAAAACAAAGTCCCTGCTTTTCATCTAAAGAAGAAAAGGAGAGTTTATGAGGGGCGAGGTACCAGGGAGGTGCCAGGGCGGCTTCTCCACCTGTGCGTAGAGGCTCCTGGGGGGAAGGAGGCAGCAGCCCAGAAGCCTCTGGTCTCGGGGCACAGGATGAACCTGCCTGTCCTGTGTGGGGAGATTCCTGCAGATGGGAGGTCCCAGCAGGGTGACTTCCCCTGGGGGACTCCCACACCTCAGAATTAATGCAACTGTTTTTAATAAATTAGAATATTCTTTTTGTAGCTGATTTCTCAATCTCATTCTGAATTGGTTGGGGTGTATTTTATATTCAAATCTCCTTCCAATGACTTTTATTTCCTGCCTTGGCTTTTGGGTATAAAATCAGCCAGATGCAATATTTTAGCCTGGTGAGATTTCTTCACCAAATGAGACTGGATGCAGAAGGCAGTAATGGAGCCTCCCTGGGATGATAATTATGAGGAACACTGTAAACAGCCCTGTGGAGCCAACACAAACTTCCCCTGCAGTCAGCACCACCCCACAGCAGGTGCAGCTGGGAGCATCGGCACAGGGCCCTGGACAGGACGGCAGGGGTCAGCTGCCCACACAGACACGTCCCCCCACGATAGTCTGAGTGGGGTCAGGGTGAGGGGCACTGGGGCTGGGGCTGGGGTAGGTCCTGGGCCAACAGGCAAACCTTTTTATCCCAGGTCTTAAGCATTTGTAGCAGAAAGGAGCTTGTCCTGCTGGCTCCCTGGGCAGACCTCCATGAAGACACTATCCCTATAACCCACAGCAAATTCTCATTCTGGGCTGACAGACTGGCCTCATGGGCCCAGTTTTGGACAAATGTCACCACCACCACTGGCCTCTCCTGGCTCAATGGCCTATTTGTGCTCTTGGCATGGGGTCCCTTTGCTGTGGTTTCCCCCAGCTCTGTCCCTGGAAAGCAGCTGTTACTCCAGACAGGCCTGCCGGGCTTGGGGGCAGGTGTCCGGATGTTCCTAGGGTGCCCTTCCGGGGAGTCCTGGCAGATGGAGCAGCTGGAGTGTTCAGCCTGTACCCACATGTCCCTCTCATGCCAACTGGTTCATAACAAGACCTTGCTGCTGAACCACCCTGAGGTCCACTCGCCTGGTGAGGCAGAGCGGGAACCTAATGCTGAGACCCCTGTGGGGGAGGAGGCCCTTTCATGGGTCCGACAGGGAGCTCAGGCTCAACCTGACTCCTCGGCTCCCAGCAAAATAAGGCTGGGCTGTGCATCAGGGACACAGCAGCTGCAGGGAAATTGCCAGAATGCGCAGAGGTTGTGCATTGGGTTGACCCCAAGGGCAGGAGACTTAGATGAGGCTGTGGGCCACAGGCAGGGTCAGGGGTCTTTGATTCATGTTGAGGTGGCTGTGACTCTCCAGCCCCTCAGAGAAGTTGAGGACAAAGAGCCGGGCAGCAAAGTTCAGTTCTCAGTCTCCCCCAATCTGCAGTCTCCTCCTGGGCGGGTTTTTGAAGACAGCTCAAGTGCAAGTGTTAAGACACTGTTTCTAGTCCAGGGGAAGCAGAGTGCGCTCCTCACCTGGGGACTGTCCTCACTTGCCCCCTGCCCCTGAGGCCTGGCTGGGTGCCCAGAGCTTACCTCGAAGGGACTCAGATTTTTCCTTCAATTCCCTAAATGGGGGGCCCCGCCAGCCTATGGGAAGGGTCCCTGCCTTGTGCCAGAGAGCAGGTGAGCAGGTAAGGGCCTGGGGGCCAGGCCTTGATCGAAGTCCACAGTGTCACTTCCCGGTCTTCTGTCTTGTCTAACATGCCCAGAAAACCAGCAAATGGCGAGCCTGTCCCCTTGGCCCTGGGGCTGATTCCTACCTGTGTGGTGCTCGGCAGGTCTGGGGTCAGTGGGTAAGAAATAGATAGCCCGTGCTGTAAACAACTGTGCTTAGAGGGACATTTTAACTGGGCCAGAGTTGGCCAGGTGGGCTGTGGCTTCCCAGCTTTAGGCCTACAAGTGGGTGCTGAGGCAGCAAGCACGTCTGATAGGCTTGTGCCCCAGCCCTGTCCCAGGATGCCCCCTGCCCAAGCCGGACCCTCCCCATGTCCCTGTCTTGTTGCCAATATCATCTTGGTGGGACTTTCTGAGGGCCCTGGGTTCTGAGCACCCACTTGAGGCCTGGTGACAGCAGGGGCTCAGTGACGGCCCTGGGATGTCCTCTGTGTTCTGTACGTGCTGCTCTGGGACCAGTTTTCATCCTGTCCCTGGGCCCCTGGCCTTGGGCATGGCCCTGGTTTCACAGGCACCCGCAGAGCCCGGGTTGGCGGGTCATCTGCTGGGGTGGCTGTCCTTTGCCTTTTCTCCCCCTGCACTCCTGTTCTGACAATGCAGCTATGGAGCAGGATTTACAGACCTCCATGTGACTGTCACAGAACAGACCCTCTGACCCACAGCCTCAATCCTGGGATTCCTCTGCTCTGGAAGTTGGCAGGACAAACACCCTTGAGTCTTATCTGGTGCTGTCACTGGCTGGGGGACCCACAGGCAGGAGGCTCCGTGTCCTTCTCCTCTGTGCCCCTCCACTGAGGGACCTCACGGGAACACATTCCATTCCAAGTTTCTGAACCAACCTTGCCTGTCTGGTCTGGCCAGATCACCTGGAAGGAAGCTTGACTCATCTTCCCTGAAACAGGGTGGCATCATGGACATTTCGGAAATACGCAGAAATTTCCTTCATCTTATTAATCTCTAAGCTTTCCTTCTCTTTGTTTTGGAAACAAACCTGCCAATTTACCAGCACAGTTTTAAACTCACCTATTTGGGGGATTAGTACTACCTGAGAGGTCCGCCTCCTTCCCAGGGAGCTCAGTGCATACGGCCGCTTGAACATATCCAGGTGGCCTCGGCTGGTAGGTTCTACTCAGGAGAGCTTCACTGCATTTTGCCTCACTGAGGGTGGCTATCCATTTCAGCCTTTTCTTCTGAGGTTCTTGCAGGAGAATGGGCTCAAACCCCAGGATGTGAAGCAGCAGCCCCCGTAACATGTGTTTACCCCGAGGGAAAGAGATTGGTGTGAGGCCCAGACTCTTCTGTAAGAGGGTTTTGGTAGAAGCCCACACGCAGCTCTTGAGTAGAAGAGATCAGTCCAGATTCACTGCTGATGTCACGAAGCAATGTCCCCATTTACGACTCTGTCTTCATGAAATATGCACCACATTTGCTCATGCCCATGACCCGTCAGACTTCTAGCTGCTTCAAAAATGAGGTGGAAAAAGGTCACTTTTTCATGGACTGAGTGATTGCATTTGTCCAGCACTTCAGTTCAGAAATCCATGCACTTGCGGGAGGGTGACAGCTGGTCCCTGGGCATCCTGGTGGCGTCAGAGAGCAGAGTGTCCACTGTCCCTGAGATTGTTCACTAGGGGAGGGGAAGACGCCTTTGTGGTTTGTAGCTAGTAAGTGACGGCTTCAAAGAAGGTTAGTGTTGGAGTTTTGTTTTGTTTTTTACTGCTGAAAACTATAATGGAGCTTTCTTTTAAAACTTAAGTCCATAAAGAAATAAGTTTAATTGATAAAAAAAATTATTAATTTAACCCTGCTTATCTAGATAAATGCATTAGAGGAATTTTGTTGAGAACGTCTTTTGTCTGCAGAGCACCCCTGGGAAGCAGGTAATTGTTGCCCTGGGCCGGGAGGGAAAGGCCTGTGAGAGGACTGGATCTCAATTCAGGGTCCAGGGCTGCATCCGGAGTCCTCTCTCTGCAGTGACCCTGGTCAACTTCCCAGCAGTTGTCAGATGCAGGGACACTGGCTGACACTAGGGCCAGCCGCATGGCAGAGGCCTTGGGGTAAGGATTTCCCAGGCCAGGGCTCGGCAGGCCTGGCTGTGATGGCCTTTCCCTGCACTGAGGGGGCACTGGCCATGAGGTTGTTGATGTGAAAATGTTCCAGTTTGGGGATTTTAAATAATAATATTCTGCTGGTCACATTGCCATGTGGATTTGTGGTATGTGTGTGTGTGTAGGGTTTATTTCCCACAGGCCACAAACATGTGACCCATATTATCAAATTGTTTCTACAACATTGTTTTAATATAATTCATTCTTCCACCAGCCTTGTCTGGAGTCCCTGAGACCATGTCTGGGAGCTCTCTCAGCCTCAACTTGTGAGAAGTAGAAATATTTGTATTTATGGTTTTTAAAATCTGCAGTCTCCCTTTGAAGTGTGTCTCCCCAGCCTCTGTGCTGCGGCTTCTCCTTGCTGGGTTGACTGCCCTGGCCTTTGAGCTCTTGAGACAGCCTCAAGGCCACCCTGCTCACAACGGGACCATCTTTAGTCATGAGGTGCCCTGAGAGAACCGCGCACCAGCCACACAGATTTCTAGGGTGGGATTATCTGCCCGTAATGTAAAAATAACCTTTAAAGATCAGTGAAAGCAGCTACCTCTGTTGTAGTGTAGCAGAATAAAATTTTATTTATTCATCAAAATGGAAGGAAAGGCTGAAATTGGTAAAATACCATGAGCCCTGGAACTGAAGGACAGAAATCAGACGGTCCAAGTGGCAGGGCAGCACTCTGCCTTCCCTGGGCTCTGTGGAATTCTGTCTGTGCTGACCACTTTCTCTTCTAAGCTTTAGGCACTGAAAACCCCCAAGGGAACCCCCCAAACAAGGGGATGAGGTCAGTAGGTGACACGCCTACTTCCTAGGCCTTTGTGAGGTGAACCTCAGGTGGGTTGGTACGTTCTGCATGAGCCTCCTTGTCTGGCCTCCACCCCCACCCCTGCCACACACTGAGCCCCTCCTCGCCTGCTCTCCTGTATGTCAGTTTCTGGTCCTGCCCGGATCACCTCCTAAACGGTCCACCTGCGCCAGGCCCTTGCTGTGGGGCTGCATGGAGGATCTCAGATAATAGCACTGGCCCCACCACCAGGGGTGACACGGGAGCACAGCCTCCCTCAGCCTGGTCCCTCAGGTGGCAGTGCCCTTGATTATCAGGGGGTTCAGAGCCAGACATAGAGGTAGAGCCACCAGCTCCATGAAGCATCTCTGCAGGCAGAGTGGGGGGGCAGGTCGAGAGGGGACTGCGGAGGGTGTGTGTCGGGAGGGACAGAGGATGGCTGTGCATTCTCAGCAGTGAGGTCGTCCGTGTGGGATTGGTGGGAGATACAGCGGGACCTGGGAACAGGGTCATCTGGGGTGGAGAGCTGAGGACAGGGCTGTGGCAAAGGGCAGGGGGCCCTGGGTATAGAAGCCCAGCAGGCAAACCTGGACCAGCTCTGGGACAAAGGGTGGCCCTGGAGGCTGGTGGTGGTGGGCTTAGGCTCCTGCAAGCTCTTTCAGGGAGCAATTATGTGGCTGAGGGGCTGAGAGCTACCTCTCTTACCCCCCACATCACTCCACTTGGGGGAAAGGACTTCAGTGGTTCTGAGGCCTTGGTCAGTTTCCCTGAGACCAGAGGAGTCAGGGAGAGATGGAGAGGTGGGGGTGGCAGGACAGGCAGAGACAGCACCAGTGCTGGTGAGCAGCCTGCTGGGAAGAGAGGCTGAGGGGGCCTCCGATGAGGATTTTGGGTGATGCCTCAGCCGAGGGGGGTATGGGCCTCGCAGGAGCAGCTCACAGCTCTGCTGATTGGCTCCAGTGACCATCTCTAAAGGTGGTGACAGGGGGTCTCCTTCCTGCTACTAAGTCTCCCAGGTCCGGCCAGGCTCCTGCGGTGTTAGAGAAGGTCCCTGCATCTGCTCTGAGCCTCTGTCTACATCTCTTCCACAGTCCTCATGGGCTCAGATGGTCACACTATCCTTGTAGCCTGGGATGTCCCTGTCTGCTGGCCACCGCCCACACATTCGAGAGTGGACACAGGAGGGAAGCCTGACAGCAGTTCAGACAATGTTGGTAAATGTGGCTGTTTACCCCTCCGGCAGGACTTCTGCACTTCTCAAAACCAGAAGGAAGAATCCCTCTAAACAGATGAGCGTTCCGTGCTCTGGGTTTAATGTGGCCATTTTAAACTACAAGGAAGTAAAGAATAAATACGTTTTTCTCAATAATCAAATTAGATCAAAACATGAGCTTCTGAAGTGACTGGATCCAAATTTGAGAGGGAAGAACCCCCATGTGGGGGGCTGTGTCGACACCCTCTCAGCTGCTCCTTTGGGGACACCACTGGCTCTGGGGTGAGGCAGGTGTCCTATGCACGGTGCTGACAGGAAGATGGCCACCGGCCCCACAGGTGCTACCACAGTGACACGGGCATCAGAGCAGGAGCCCACGTGGCCCTGGCTTTACTGTGAAGGGTGTGGGCTGTGGCCACCTGCTACAGGCCTTCCTGGCCAGAGGATCAGGTGTCTCATACAGGACCCGGTAGGAGCCGCCCTTCTGTCCCCCTCCCTTCTCTCTGCCAGCAGGATCCCTGGCCTTTTCTGTGATCTAAGAAAATTATCCAAGAGACCATTATGGTTTGAAGATGGAAAGTGTGCTTTGCTTCCACGAGGTCCCGCTGAGGACAGGAGCCGGAGGCCTCCGCCTGCCCAGATGTGTCTGGTCGGTAACGACCTCCCAGAGGCAGCTGCCGGCAATGGACACTGACAGCACCTACGTCATCCCACTCGTTAGCTGTCCCTGAACTCTCTGCCACCACTTTGCGTAAACTGAGCCCATTTTTCTGAAGCCAAATGGCCCCTATGAGTGATGCAAATGCCTCATTTGTTTCCAGAGAGGCCTCAGGCGAGGCTGGGACAGAGCTGGACCACTCTGATCTGCTGTGTTTTCTCTCCAGGGGATTTTTCTTCTCCATGCACGAGATCTGGTCCCCTCAGCAGCAGGTGCTACGCTCTGACAAAGGTTCCCTGTCCACCCACAGCCTTGGGGGCTCACTGCTGTGAGTCTCCTCAGCCTGGTGTAGAGCTTGGGGCGGGGGACTCACAGGAGCTGCTCAAGCTCTGCCAGCCAGCTCTGGTGACCATCTCCAAAGGCGGTGACACTCCTTTCTGCTCCTCAGTCCCACAGGGCCGGCCAGGCTCCCCTGACAGCAGAGAAGGTCCCTGGGTCTGCTCTGAGACTCGGTCTCCACCTCTCAGTCCCTGTGGGCTTAGATGGCCACACAACCCTATGCAGCCTGGGATGCCCTCTGCCAGCCAGCTACCGCCCAAAGGGTGATACCTGAATAAAAGTTTATGTTTTGTGGTGGCATCTGTCTGGGTCTGGACTCTGGGTCTGGATGGATATCTGGATATCTGGGTCTGGACTCTGCCACCCTAGCCTCTGTCCTCACGGAGACTCGCTCTGCCACTTGTTCTGGGCCCATGTTTCAGAATTGTCTCCGGTTCCATTCTGGATAGGGAGGGACTAGATGGCAGCTCAGATGCCAAGGAGGGGACAACACAGGAGCCCCAGCCAGTGTTTGCATCGAGAGTGGGAGTCCCCCATGCACGAGGCTGAGGGGCAGAGGACAAATCCCACATGGCCCCGGAGGCCTACCCTACTCTGTGACTCTGAGACTTTGCCCCAGCCGAGGAGCAGCACTGCTGTGCGGGCTGAGATGGGCAGAGTGCAGTGTGGGGCCAGCAACATGGTCACCAGGCAGAGCCAAGGACACTCAGTCTTGGGCAGCAGGCTCCAGAGCTCACAGACGTCCAAGTGTCCCCAGGCACTAATGGGCTGCCTGTGGCCTGGGCCCTGTTGCTGGTGGTCAGGGGCTGCACTGAGGGTCTCAGGGCAGACTGAGGAGGTGACAGACCACTGGGCCTGCAGCACAGGCTTCTGCAGGGGGCTTGGAGTCAGACTGAAGAATTGAGGTTTTTAAGCATCGTATCACAGAGCAGCGGTTCTCAACCTGTATTAAGAACTGTATTAAAGGGCCGAGGCATTAGGAAGGTTGAGAACCACTGACCCAGAGGCTGCTCGAGAGGTGGCAGGGTGGCAGACAGAGTAGATGCCTAGATGTGAGTATGCGTCACGTGGAGAACAGCATGGGGGCCCCAGAGCCTGCCTAGCCCAGGTCCCCCAGGTAGACCCCTGTGACCAGGTGCCATCTGTCCAGGAAAGGCAGTTCTGCTGCCTGGACCCGCCTAGGTCCCCACACCCAGCCCTGTGTTATAGGACATTTCACTGTGTCCTCAGTCAATCAAGGAACACCACTGGCCAAACTTGGGTCACCCCCGTGAACGTGCTCATGGATATTACAGAGAGGGCCACTATTTCGATTATTGAAAATAGAATTGTTAATTAAGAAGCTCTGTGTGTTATAAGGCACAAATAAAGCATGTTTGCTGAAGTGGGGACTCTGCCAGGAAGATTTTGAGACTGTGGAGGGGGTTTTGTGCCATAAACTCTCAGTTACCTCCTTCCCTCCCTGCCTAGACCCCAGCAGCCTTCCTGGAAAGCCAGGTGCCTCCAGCCCTGCCTGGGCCTGCCTTACGGCTCCACCTCTGTCCCTTCCGCCTCCTCCGGCCCCTTTGTCTTGCTTCATCCCAGCAGTGTCCACCCTTGCTGTTCCCATCTTCACTGTAGTCCCGGGACCCCAGCTTTTGTGCCCACAGACAGCTGGTTCTTGAATGTCCCCCAACACCTCCTCAGAGCCGGCACTGGGGCCCTCTTAGGAGCCCCCAGGTCTCCCTACCTGCCTCCCCAAACTCTGAGATTTCCAACCCAGGGGCCCCTGATTTATTTTCTCTGAATCCTCAGCACCCAGCACAGGGCCTGAGGCATAATCAATATCTAGTCAATGTTTTTAAATGTGTTCATTTATTTTTTGAATGACTTAAACGTGCCCTTGAGCTGAGAGTGTAGAGGCATTGTCACCTCAGTAGCAACAAACACACCAGTGCGGGATCCTGGTTTCTGTGTTGTTTTCCAGTGACGGGCCGAGGCCTCTTAGAGAAGTGGCTGATTCAAAGCCAAAGGCAGGAGAAACACAAGATGAGCTTAGAGTGTCTTACGATGGCAGAAGATAAAGATGTGCCCAAAGGTGAAAGGGTGAGCATATGCCAAGGGACATGGGGCCAGCAGCACGGACTCCAGAGCCAAGCTGAGCAGGATGTCAGATAAAGCAGCAGGGGTTCTCCCTCAGGCACAGACGGGTTATCCACACGTCCCTGTGGATGTGAATAAATGACTGAGCAAACAGAATGCGAAGACAGAGAAAGACTGTGAACCAGGCATCTGGCTGCCCCTCCCTCCAGGGGGGCACGGCCCTGAGGGTGGGCTGCTCTTGCTGGCCCCTGACAGAGTGACAGCCTGGAAGGGGCAGACCCCCAGCTCAGCCCGGGGACCAGGCCAGCACCATCAGGGAGGGGTCAGGAGGCGGGCCCCTGCTCTCTGCCCCAGAGAAGCCATAATCCTGGCATAATCCTGAGAAGAAACTCAGGGAAATCCTGATATAGGGGTGTCCTGCAAGACACCCCCCAGCACCTCTCAAAATAGCCACGGTCTGAGAACCTGACACAAGGGCGTGACAACTGACCGTAATGTGGGATCCTGGGACAGAAACAGAAGGTTAGGTAACAGTAAAGAGACTGAATTGGGTGGCGCCTGTGGCTCAGTGAGTAGGGCCCTGGCCCCATACACCAGAGGTAGTGGGTTCAAACCTGGCCCTGGCCAAAAAAAAAAAAAAAAGAGAGAGAGAGACTGAACAGTGTGGCTTTTTTGTTAATAGTAATTTAACATAAGTCAGTTGGAATGTGGTCAATGAGTAATAGTAATTTTCTGTCAGTGTTAGTGGTGGCAAAGCCAGCAGACTGTTACAAGATGTTAGCAGCATGGGAAACGGGGCATGGGGTGTGTGGTAACTTTTTGTAATATTCTTCCATTTTTCAGTAAGTCAAAAACTAGTGCAAAATAAAATACCGCGTATCAAAAAATAACCTCCCCCCAAAGTTTAAATGACAAGTAAGCATCAGTCAAGAACAAGCTAAACTCAGCCCATTAGCAAGACACTGCACGTGGGTTCTGAAAATGTGATTTTCCAGAGTGTCTGTCACATCTGCCCGGGTGTATTGGGGGCTTCAGAGCAAAGGCACAACCCTGGGAGACAGGCAAGGAAGAAACAGTCATGAGTTATGAGTCTAGAAATCAAATTTTCTAACGCCCCAGGAATTGATTTTTGTAGAGAGTTTGACATGTCCGGTGCTCACAGCTGCCCCCGAGGCCACGCACCTTCACGCTGCCTTCCCCCCCCCACCAGCTCAGTGTGACAGCTCAGCATTAGATGTTAACGGCAACTCTATTGAATATCTTTCTTTAGGTGTCAGCATTTTCCACCTGGGAGAAAGAATTACATAAAATTGTGTTTGACCCACGTTATCTCCTGCTAAACTCTGAAGAACGAAAGCAGGTAAGGTGGCGGTGAGGCAAGATGACACCTCTGGGGAGGCTGTGTTGAAACAGACGCTTCCTCGGGACGCAGGGCCTGTGTGTGTCTGAGGAGCAGTGACGTGCGCTCTCTGGGGTCCTCTGTGGGGGGCGTGGGCTCAGCTCTGCAGCTCACCAGCCTGTGACCAGAAGAGGTGGAGGCACAGGGGCGGCAGTGCTGGACATGGTCTGTATCTGACCGTTTGATTGTGACTGTGAAAGACAAATGTTCGCATCGTAGGGCAAAGGCAGGTTTCTGGAACATTGACCACATTCCAACTGACTTATATGTTAAAAACACTGAACCCACATAGAAATAATGAAATGGAAGGTCTTTCATAATGTAAGACCTTAAGGATTTATATTCATAAAGTCTTATATTAATATAAAGTGAAAGGCATCAGAATCAAAATGGGGTCAGTAACACTGGACACCTGGACAGCTGGGCGTGGGGCTCAGCCTGTAGTCCCAGTGCTTTGGGAGGCTGAAGAGGGGGCCGCTCGAGGGCAGGGGTTCAGAGTGAGCTATGAGCATGCCACTGCAGTCCAGTCTGGGGAAGGGGGACTCAAAACAAAGAGAAACAAAACGGTAGCCAGAGAGAGCCACAGCCTCACTCGGCGTTCATTGCAGCATTACCCAAAGCTCTCCTGTGAGGACAGCTGCCTGGCCCACTTACTGAACTTTGTGGTGAAGGGCGTTTATTTCAAAACGCTCGTCAGTCCTCCCATCTGTTCCCTCTACCTCCCTGAGCACTCCCGTGGATTACTGTGCCCGGTGTCCCCAGTGCCGTGCTCGATTCCCGACTGCTCCTGAATGCATCCGTGTTCTGTGTGTCACTCAGGATGACAACAGCAGCAGGGCAGCAGGACAGCTATGGCAGTACCAGGGAAGGGCGGAAGGTCTAGAAATCGTGTCCCAGCAGAGCGAGGAAGGACAGCGGGGGCTGTTTCAGCGAGAGCCTTGACGAGGGGTGCCCTGGTCTTGTGTAAAGGTCATGAGCCAGGGCGGTTTCCCAGATCAAGTCCAGTAGATTGCTGACAGGAGTTTGCTGTTGCTGGAGAGGGACTGATGGCAGGTGGCATTAGCCAGCACAGCCTGGGTCCGTGTGGCCCCAGAGGGACCCTGAGAAGGGCCCTGAGCTACTGTGGAAGTTCTGGTTCTCGGCCTCCGATTCCTGTCCCTGTGGGACTCCCTGTGTGGCAATGTCTTTCCCTCCCTCCACCCTCCGAGTTCAGATTTGATACATGTGGAAAGTGGGTTCCCAGGAACAATGTCCAAGGACAGAGGAAGCACAGGGCTTATTTCAGAGAGGACTCAGAGGGTTTCTCAGACAGCAGGGCTGACCGAGCCTCAGACCGGGAGCAGGGAAATTTCAATTTTATTTTTAATTCTGTCAGTGGGTCAAGTTTATTTCACCCGATGCCCAAGATGATGTCCAGGAAGCACCTGGCAAGCATGTCTCCGTCGTGAGGCCCCACGCCGAGCGGCCAGGCCCACCCCACCTCCATGCCCTGCCCTCCGGCTCTGGACACTCTCCCCGAGGGCCCCCTGACAGGCCGCGACACAGGGCGGTCCCCCGGGACTGACCCACAGCACAACCTGCACCCTTCAGAAACTTAGAGTTCATTGTTTTTTGTTGCCTTTGAGCTGAGTTTCATTTTCCAGATAGAAACTTCTTAACACCCGTGAAACATATAGGAGTAGCTCAACGTAATGCTGCAACGCGGTCAGCTGAGCGTGAGCCTCACGGACCAACTCAGACTGGAATAGCTGGCCGTGTGTCACCACTGTTGTGATATTAAAAATGTAGAATTCAGCTATGAAAACAGGTAGTTAGAGGCCTGTTTACAGATGTGAGAGGATCACCTTAAGCCATAGGGCACTGCCACAAATGGGCTGACTTCTATGTACAGCTCTGTGGGTGGTGCTGGCACTGACTTGCCATCACTTCCTCCCCATGTCAGGGATGGCTGTGGCCAGGAGCCGCTGTAACGGAAGCTGAATAAGTGAGACCGTGCCCAGCCCCAGAGAAAAGCCCAGCTCACGCTGAGGTCCCATCCCACGCTGGGGGTTTAATCTTCTGTCACCTCTCTCAGGACAACGTGGAACACAAGGGCATGTTTTGCTGGCTGGCTGGACTTGGTTTGTAGTGGGGCACCATCATCTGCCTTTCTGAAGTCTGGGGACACAGACGTCCACACAAGACTGGCTCCAGGACCGGCAGAGGCTGTGCCCCTTGATGGGCCCTGCCTGGGCCTCACTTGGCCAGCTGGCCTGTCCTGGCCTCCCTGAGAAGGAAGAGGCAGAGTAGCTGGGGCACACAGCCCCCAGAGAGCAGGTGGAGTGAGTGCTGCAAGCTCGTTGGAGGCAGAGAGTGTAGCTCACGTGAGGGGAGGGCTGAGGCTGAGCTGAGGAAGGAAATGGTGTTTGGGCCCCACTCACAGAGCACAGCCCTGCTTAGGAAGAAAGCATGTCAGCAAATGTGAGACGCGCAATCTGGCGGGACCTGCTCTCTCACAGTGTCCCACGGGAAAGCTGAGGCCCAGGGTGTGAAAATTACAACTGTCCTTCTACCAGGGGGGCGTGAAGGAGAGGAGAGAGGCCCTAACTGGGGCATCAGAGTCTCAGGAGTGCACATCAGACCTGTTTCTATGGTAGCAGACGTGCTCTGCTGTATTGCACAAGATACTGCAAGAGGCAGCCCCCATGGTAGCTCTTCTAAACGCCACGCCCCACTTTGGATAAAGCTGGTGTTACATGTTAAGGAGGAAAAACAATCCTGCCGTATAACATCACAGTGGCATAAAACGAAGGAACAGAGCAGAGGGAGAGGGAAGAGAGAAAAATCCAATTCGATGCATAGATGGCTCTGGCAGAAAAGAAGTACGTATTTCTTGGGAGCCCCGACTTTACTGCCAGCCAAGCTTTCTAGCCACATTTAAAGTTCATTGAGCAGAACTCTGGCTAGTGAGGGAGCAGCATGCTTTGATCCAAATAATAATTCTGCATTCACCTTTCACATAGTTTAAATCATAATACAACAGGAGAATGTACGTTCCTATTTGCCTGGAAGGTACAACAAGCCAGTCGTACTCGTGTTTAAGATCTGCGCACATGTTCCAAATTTAGGTCACGTTCGTGACTATTTCATGTTGCTGCTGCTGTCTTCAGGAGCCGAGTAGGGTTTTGCATGCATGATCCTGTAGAGAGCTTGGCCCCCACTGAGATGGACTCTGAGCCCTTGAGACTGAGTCAGGGAGAGCCCCGCTGGGGACGCTGGGGGATCGAGGCTTCCACCTGTCAGCCTGTCCTTCTCCCCTTGGGCAGGAGCTCGGGAGACGAGCTGGAGGCCGGCACTCAGCTCAGGCTGTAGAGCTGCATGGCCACCAATGGATGTGCGGAGTTGCTCTGCCTGGGCCTTACAGGATCACATGTGGGCTTTGAATTGATACTTTCATTTATATTTCCATAAACATTTAAATTATCTCCAGTTTATTTTTATAGTGCTCTTGACTCTGGATAGCCTTAGGAGTGCAACAACTCAGCCCCCTGGGCCTTAGAGTGTGTAAGTGACAGTTTTTCAGAGTCGGGACACTGAGAGCTCAGCTGCTCTCTGTGTGATGGCAAAGGGAGATTTCACCCTGCTGTGCTGGCTGCTGGTCTCCAAGAGAAACCACTGGAGTCTCACGGGACACACCTGCCGGGCTCTGCCCTCCCACACTGAGAAGCGGGGTTTCTGGGGGGGCAGCAAGCGAAACCCACTTCTGGTCACTGCTGGCTGCACAGTGATCCATCCAAGCTGGGTGCCAGTGACATCCTCAGATGCAGCCACCTTGTCCACTCTCATGCCAGGATCAGAAGTGGGTGTTCCTGGAAGCTGGGCATCAGAGATGCTGGATTTACATTCTCTTCATAAATTAAAGTCATTTTTAGAGATTCCAACGCCAATTATGTCATCGTAAGAAGTGACTAGAACACATTAAGTGCTCAAGTGTGTTACTGATGCCACTGGCAGTGACAGGGAGGTTGACAGGTCACCAGTCGCTGCAGCGTGAGCAGGGCCATTTAGAGCCAATTCTCACCAGCCTGCTGCTTCCAGAATCCCGCAGAGAGGCTGCTTCTCAGGCAGGGCTGATTTGATGTGTGACCCAGAAATGGTGTCTGTGCAGAGAAACAGATCAGGGCTCGTGGGAACCTGGGCTTGATCGCTTAGGGCAGTCCGCTAGTTGGGGACTCTGGGCACTTGGTTTTGGGGAGAGCCACAGTGGAGGCTGCTGAGGTGGCCCCGCACCCACGACAGGCTGGCCGCTTCAGTCTCACTGTGTCTTTGTGCTGTGCTTGTGATGCGGGGTTTCATTTTCGATAAGCAATTTCATGACACTCTTCTTTTCTGTGTGTGTTTTAAGATATTTGAACAGTTTGTCAAGACCAGAATAAAAGAAGAATACAAGGAAAAGAAAAGTAAATTGCTGCTAGCCAGAGAGGAATTCAGAAAACTCCTGGAGGAATCAAAAGTGTCACCCAGGTACGGAGAGAGAAATACATCAGGTGGTTTCCAGGGCTAGAAGCTTATCAGTCATGGCAGGAAAACCTTAAAGCTGGTCTGTGTTGAATCACATGAGTGTGGGCAGCACAGGCCTGCGGGGGACGGCAGCCCGGCTTCTCCCGTGCTCCACGGTCACCCGGCCTGAGTGTGACCTATTCCGGAGGCAGAGGGACTGCACCCACTTCCTTCCCACCTCCTGCATCAGTCAGCAGTCCAGACTCCCCAACTAGTGGACAGGTGTGCAGTCACGAGACCTGGTCTGAGTTCTGATGTAATGGCCAAGGTTGGCATTACATCAGAAGGGACAGCGGCAGGATGAGCCGTAGCACCACCGGTTCCGGCTCTCAGCAGTTACCTGAGGGTGACATGGGAGCTTGACATTCTGGGTTCACAGACTGAGGTGACCTGGACGGTGAAACTTACCTAAGAGATAAACAAGGAGGCATTTCCATGAAGCAAAAGCACATAGGGTCAGCTGTTCTCTAAAATTAGCTTCAATTGGATAGTTTTGGAAAAATAATTATGTACTACTTTTAGCACCATGAAACAATAACTTGTATAAATAGAACAATAGCTTTAATGGATTTGTGTGTTGGATCAGACCATGCAGCATCATGTTTTAAATGGACATTAGCAGGTGCTCTCGGGGTGCAGGTGGTCCTGGGAACACTGGGTTCTAGACACGGCTTAGCTGTGTCTGCCCACGAGGTGGGGGAGGCAGAGCAGTGTGGGGTGCAGGAAACTAGAGCCCCCAACCCCGTCCCAAGGCACAGTGTGGCCCTGGTCATGGGGAAAGGGATTACCTTGTGCTCATCCATGTTCTCATCTGATGGGCACACAGACCTCAGGAAGCTCCCAGGAGGATGCTGTGCGGGGCCCCAGCAGGCGGGGGTTGGGGGGCCCAGGCCATGACAGCCAGATTGTGGGCAGGGACAGTGAAGTATCCTGTCAGCCCCCTGGTGTGATGTGATCAGGGATGTCACATCTGTCCCTCCCTGGAGTATGTCACGAAAGCCAAGGGAGAAATCCAGACTGTACTGAGCAGTCTGGAAATGATCACTCACACACGGACGGTGAATTAAACCTTACTGGTAAAATTAGGTCTGGCTGACTGCTAATTTTAAAATAGATGTTATTGTGTATCTTTAAGCCCTGATGCTACAGGGTGCATATGGATTGTACAATGGTCACTATGGTGTAGCAAATTAACATTTTTTGAAATACACTCAGCATATATTTACGTAACTATAAGCTATTTCTATTCTTTTTTTAAACACGTGTATTGTGGTTGTATTTATTTATTTTTTATTAAGTCATATATACATAGATTTCTAAAGTGGTAACATTTTCAATAATTGTCTTCAGATCCTCTCTACTGTCTATGGGCCCCAGTGGACCTGTACAACCAACGTGGCCATGCACTGGACAGGCAGGTGCTCATGTCCCACCCTGCAGACAGGGTCTGTTGTACAACCCACATGGCCATGCACTGGACAGGCAGGTGCTCGTGTCCCGCCCTGCAGACAGGGTCTGTAGGGATCCTGCAGCCGCCACACAGTGCTGGTGGCTCCTCTCAGCCTCTGTGCTGAGATGCTTCTGGGAGCAATGGCCGTGGGGACAGTCCAGAGCACTGCCAGACAGCACCCAGCCCTGCGCACTTGGCTGTGGGGGGAGTGACACTCAGCGCTGCCCTGTGAAGGCCACAGTGCCTGGCCCCCATTACCAGATGAGAACACAGGCGCATCACCAGTGACTCCGCAGCTTCCTGGGAAGCCCACTTCCTCCTTCCTGTAGCCCACCAGGGTCAGAAAGACCTCGCTGGCCCTTGGTGTGGCTAAGGGGCCACAGGGGGTGATCTCCCCATTTATTTTCAGAGATGCCCAGCCTAGGGCCTGTGTGGATGCTGCCCTCCCCGGCTCCTAGATGGCAGGGCCTAGGCTCCTAACTAGCCGGGTGACAGGAGGGACCAGCCCCAGGCAAAGCTCATCCTTTCACTTTAAATGTGTGTGTTAGCTCTGCCCCTGTCAGGAAATGAAGGAAGAGGGAGGGAGAGAGAGAGGGAGGGGGAGAGGAAGAAGTGGGGGACGGAAAGAGAGAGGGAGAGAGGGAAGAAGGGAGGAAGGGGGGAGGAAGGAAAGAGGGAGGGAGGAAAGAAGGAGGAAGGGAGGGAGGGGGAGGGGAGTAAGAAGGGAGGAGAGAGGACAGGGAAATAAGAGGACAACCATATAGAAGTGTTTTTCTTCTGGAGAGATGTGTGACAAGCACCCCAGAGACTGAGCAGGAAAATGGGATGAAGACAGTTCAGTGGTGACAGTGAGGACCAGTCTGTTAATTATTCGTTTTGTGTTCTAACAGCCATGTCAGTATAATCTATTGTTTAGGTATTTACAAAGCTATTATGTTAGAATAATTTAATACAATAATTAAGTGTCTGCAAGGAAATATACAATTCTCTGTAGAGAGAAACGTGGTTTAACAAGAGTCCCCTGGACAGAGAATGGAGGTGGTTTTGCTGGAGCCAGGGACGCTCGTCCAGACTAGTCCTTGCTCAACAGTGAGGACCTCAGGCTGGGAGGCAGGTGGCAAAACTTGTCTGCCCTTGGACGGGTGAGTGTGTCACATAACCAGTTCCTCGGGGCCACACTACACCTGCCATTGCCCCTGTGTTCAAGTCCAAGTCTGGGCAAGTGGGCAGTGTGAGCTCCGGAGCTTGACAGGTCCCTCGGTGGCTACAAATGAGCACCCAGTGCCCGGCTCCTGGAGCCACCCCAGCCCTCCCGATAGTCAGGGGTGCCCAGGCTGGCCCCCTCGAGTTTTCTCAGGGACATTTCCTGGCCTGGAAATGACAGGTGGTTCCACTGGCATTTGGTGCTAACTGTGCTGGGTCCCGTGGTCCTGGCAGGATGTTCACTGGACCAGAGCAGGTGCTGGTGTCTGGGTTTCAGTGAGGAGTGTCCAGAGTGCACAGCTGAGGTTTGACAAGGTCGTTAACTGACCATGAGAGAGTGGGTCATAGTTCTGTGGACTCTGCACAGGGCGAGTTTCCGAAGGAGGTGCACTACTAGCCTGTCAGGAGGATGACAAGTGGGCACTAACTGGGTGAGGGAATAAGCGGAGAGGGAGGCAGGCAGGCAGGGCACACAGGGGGAGGGGCAGGGGTGGGTGGAGCAGACCTGTGTGGGGGAAGCTGTGACAGGTGGGCAGGGTGGCAGGATTGGCAGGGGTGCTGCAAGACATGAGGCTGGGGGCTCTACAAGGGCGGGGCCCGAGGGAACCTATGGGGAGCAGGTGCCCCAGGCCAGAGCTACCTGGCTGCAGCACCCCTGGAGCTCTCTGCCACTCAGGAAATGACAGTCCCTCTCGGAGGAAGGGGCTCAGGAAACCCTTTCTCTTTCAGGACCACATTTAAGGAGTTTGCTGAGAAATATGGCCGGGATCAGAGATTTCGACTTGTTCAAAAAAGGAAAGACCAGGAGCATTTTTTCAACCAATTCATACTTATTCTTAAGAAACGAGACAAGGAAAACAGGCTGAGGCTGCGGAAAATGAGATGAGTCTGTAAAGACGCAGTCAGACCCGGTGGGTGCACAGGGAGTGGGGCGCACAGAGGCGGGGGTGGAGCGGCGGGGCTGCCTGGTCTCCGTTCTCAGAGGATTACTGTTTCATATTGAAGCTCTCTTTTGTACGACGTCCAGAGTTTGATGCATTCCTAATTGCTATGATATGTCAATCTCTTAATTGTTTTAATTATGCAAATTACTTGTAATAAACACACATTATAAATCAGCTGCAGGTTGGTAACTCAGCAGAAACGGGACCTATCTAGAACAATCTCAACACGTTTCATCACTTAAGACAATTACCCAAAACCTTTCTGGAAGCCTCCGTGGATTACCTCCTTCCCCCAGGATTTCCGTGGAGTGGGGGGTTCCTCACTCCGTCCCCAGGTCTGGTCTCATTTTCTGAGTAGTAGCAATAGGGTCCTCATCGTCAACCATCGTGATAACTGTGACGTCCCACCCGCGACCGCGATCACGCTCAGGTTGCGAAAGGTGGCTATCCATTCCTCCGAGGGGCCCCTAGGCCTGGCCGTCACAGGTCCTACTTACAAAAGAATTATTTTGTACAAAACCATCATATTAATATTTGAGTTATTTTTATTGTATGCCCAGAGTTTGCATGAGATTTTTCTCATCATCTTTGTATAAAAAATTTTAAATTTTTTTTAATCAATAAATATTTTAAACCAATGTGTGTTTGTGCCTAAGACTTTCATTATAATCTCAAGCAGCAGAATTGTGTTTCAACTCAAGATACTCAGTCCAGAAGATCTAGGGAAAAAATCTGACATCATGAGAGGACTATGGAAATCAGACCCAAAGAAATGTGACTTTTCAACATGCTCCCTGCCCCAGGCAGAGCGACACTTGGTGAAACCTTAGCTGATTTTTTATGTTCTTTAACTTGTTGGACATCCATTTATTTACTGCAGGGGTGTGGAGTCTGTCTGGACACAATGGCTTTGTCCTTGACAGAGAGCAAGCAGCCTGCTCCCCTTGCCCTGTTCCTTGGTTCTCCTGAGAACACTGCTGCCCCCCACGCTGGGCTGTGATCGGCCAGGCAGGATCCACCCCAGCCCCATTCTCATGTGCCGGGAGGTACGTGTGGGTTCCAGGGTGTCACCACTCAGGGTCAGGCCATTTCTGATTAGGTGCCCTCCTACCCGGCCATCACCCAGTGGTGTTGAAAGAATCCCAGACAGAGATGCTGGAGGCAGCCTCCAGAAGGGCACACACCCATCATCTGTTGGTCAGGGAACAACCAGATAGTGGAAGCCACCTGGAGTTAGAGCCAGGAACAGGATAATGGAGAAATGATTAGCATCACCGGTAGCTGAGCACTGGTGCTGGTGAGTGCAGATTCCTGTGGCTAGTACAGGAGTAATAAGGAACAGCCCCACCCATGGGCTGGGAGACAGGGTCCCAGAAGTCCTGCCACCCCAGGGCTAAGACCCCATCCTGTTGGAGGAGGCCTAACCGTGGTCAGTGGAAGGCAGATGAGTTACCCAGCTGCTATGCAGTGTACCCAGGGAACACTCAGATGGTGGGGGCTCGGGGTCCCGTAGGTGCCCTCTGTCCAGAAATACCCATGAGGGTGTCAGTGTGGGGAGGCCTCTGGTGTAGGATGTTGGTGGCTATGAGCCCCCAGGACTGGCACAGAAGTAGTCCTGCTGTGGGGAGCAAGGGAGGGAGCCCTGCTGGGGCCCTGGACTCTCTATAAGGCAGCAGTTTCTGCTGACACCAAGCTCAGCCTATTGGGAAGCCTCAGCTGGCAGCTTGTTACAAATAGAACAAAAATCATTTTACCACAAAGACATTTGAACCCAAATTTTCTGTAGCCTAATTCATAATTGCAAAGTCATGGAGGCAACCCAAAGGCCCCTCAACCCATGAACGGAGTAACAAATTGTGGTACATGTATGCCATAGAATACTATTCAGCCATAAAAAGGAGACATTACATCTTTATGTTTACCTGGATGGAGTTGAAACACATTCTCCTTAGTAAGTATCTAAAGAATGGGGGGGGGAAGTATCCAGTGTACTCAGCACTAATATGAAACCAATATATAAACATTTACACTCTAGCATGAATGATAAACACATAGTCTAGCAAGGGGGAGGGGTGAGGAGGAGGGGGAGGAGGGAGGGTGATTGGTGAGAGGAGGGGCATTTGGTGGGATCTCACCTCATGTGCACAGTGTGACGGTATTCAGCACAACCCGCTGGGTGAAGGGCTCTCCTACAACTTAAACTTGGAAGTGAGAACAGTATAACCCCCAAATTTGCATCCTCATATTAATTTGAAGTTAAAAAAAAATCCCGTGACTTACCTTAACTGCCCTCTTTGCGCCGTCCCCAAATCCACCAGCCAAGCGTCCCGATGCAGGGCCGTCTCACCTACCTTGGAGCTGGTGTGGGCAAGACAGGCCAGTAGTTCCAGCAGGCTCATGCCCTGCCCTGCCTCTCCCTCGGCCTCACTGCTGCCCCAGGAGCTCCCCCTCACCTGCAACAGAGGAGGGGAGGTGGGTGGCATTTGCCATTCTCTCTGGCTGCTTGAGCTTGAGGCAAGCCTGCTGTTTCCTTCATCCCAGTTCCACTCCAGAGTGGCCATGGGACTGTCAGGGCAGGGAGAGCAAATGGGTGACCAATGTGCTGATGCCCTGGGGAGTGCAGGTCACCAGCCAGGCTCTCACAACTCAACTCCACCTCTAATGTGACAATTCCCACGTGGATCAGGGCAGGAAAATCAGGTCAAGGGGCACTGCACTGTCACCCTTGTTAGCTGGCACCCAGGACAAGGCTTTGCATACACAGCTGTGTCAGGCAGGGTACAGAGCTGGCTGAGGCCATCCTGAGGTGATGAATCACTTCAGCCCTGTCACCTCGCCCAGGCTTCAGGGCACCTGTGCTGCTGATAGCCACAGGTCAGGAAGGGCCTTACTACCGGCCTTGGCCTGTGTCCCTAAGCCCAAAAGTCTTCTTGACCCATCAGACCCTGTCTCCTCCAAGCTTGCCCAGACTCCGTCTGCTGAGAGAGCATGGCCTTGCCCCAGCCTGCTCATGGGCACAGCTTCTTCCATAGCAGAGAGTCTGCACCTGAGCTGCATCCCTCTGTGGGAGATCCAGGTGCAGGGCCACAGCCGTGGTCTACGCACCTCAGGCCCCACTGCTGCTGACGCTGGGCGCAGAACAGGCAGTGAGTGTCATGTCCACTGAGTAGGAACTCATATTTCCAGGGTTTGGCTGTGACATTTCCTATGAAGTAGCTGTCTGTAAGGAAGTTCAGGGCTCTGGTCACCTGTTCCCCTCCCTCTTCTTGTGGCTGGATTGCACCCCGTCTTTTCTGTCCCCGTCACAAGCCACATCTGTCTAAGCAGGAGGTGGTGTGAGGGCCCAGGTGGCCAATTGGAGGGGAAAAGCACCCAAACAGAACTCACTGCAAGGTTTTGTTTCATTGGCTTATCAAGAAAGACACCCCTTGGCATTGTGCTCTCTGTGGAGACTGTAGAATAGAATTGTGGGTATGTAGGCCTGCGATTCCTGCTGACATCAGCCCTGCTATGTGTGTGTGATGAGTGCAGGGGCGTGTGTGTGTACACTTGTACATGGACATGTAGCTGTAGATGCACCTCGTGGAGGAGGGTGGTGAGTGCACCTGTGTGCATGTGTGTGTGCGCGTTCCTGTGTGTGCATGGTGTGTGTGTGTGTGCAGATGCACTGTGTGTGTGGTGAGTGCACCTGTGTGCATGTGTGTGTGTGCGTGTTCCTGTGTGTGCATGGTGTGTGTGTGCGTGCAGATGCACTGTGTGTGTGGTGAGTGCACCTGTGTGCATGTGTGTGTGTTCCTGTGTGTGCATGGTGTGTGTGTGTGCAGATGCACTGTGTGTGTGGTGAGTGCACCTCTGTGCATCTGTGTGTGTGAGGTGAGTGCACCTGTGTGCATGTGTGTGTACGTGTTCCTGTGTGTGCATGGTGTGTCTGTGTGTGCAGGTGCACTGTGTGTGTGGTGAGTGCACCTGTGTGCATGTGTGTGTGTGCGTGTTCCTGTGTGTGCATGGTGTGTGTGTGTGCAGATGCACTGTGTGTGAGGTGAGTGCACCTGTGTGCATGTGTGTGTGCATGTTCCTGTGTGTGCATGGTGTGTCTGTGTGTGCAGATGCACTGTGTGTGTGGTGAGTGCACCTGTGTGCATGTGTGTGTGTGCGTGTTCCTGTGTGTGCATGGTGTGTGTGTATGTGGTAAGCAAATGTGCAATAGAGGTCGGACAATTAAGTTTTTGAAGTTCATCCTAGAAAAAGTGCTACACACTTCACTGATGAATATCATATGGTCCCCTTTGAGGTGCTCCCCTTGGGGAGCTGGGCACTGATGCCAGCACCTAGTCCACCCTTCAGAGCAATTTTGGAATTCTTCTTCTGGAAAGGTCATCAGACCTTTCTCTGTCTTACCCTTGATGCCATTTGAATGGCACCAAAATGTCTTCCTTTTAATATTTCCTTTATCTTTAGGCAAAGAGAAAAGTCATTGAGGGCCAGATCAGGTGAGTAGGTGGGGTATGCCTAAACAGTACTTTGTTTACTGGCTAAAAGCTTGCTCAGTGACAGTGCCGTGTGAGCTGGTGCATTGTTGTGGTGCAGGAGCCATGAGTTGTTGGCCGAGATTTTCAATTGAGATTTTCCTGCTTCTCTATTGATGTGTACTTGGTCTGCTGTGCTTCTCACAGTCAGTGGTGATTTTGATGCACAATTTGATAAATTTTTGCAATTTTCATCAATGATGCTGTCTTTCTCCTCAAAAAAACATTTAACCCACTGCCCTTTTGTTCATGGCATTATCCCCCCAAATGGGACTAACATATTCCTGATTTAACTTCTTGTCAAGAGTGAGGAGAAATTTGCAAATGATTGTCACTGCTCTAATTTGAGCTCTGATATTCTCATGAAAGTGCCCCCAAACACGCAACAACAGTAATGACCACCACTCAGCAGGACATGCCATATGTTGACACAAACACAGCTGGGGGACGCTGACACACCAAGGTCATGACCCCTCACAGGGCTGTGTGTGCCGGGCTGGCAACGTACTCATGTGTTCGCAAGTTTGCAAATTTAATTGTCAGATTTCGTGTATGTGTGTGCGCAGTTGTGTGCTGTGTCATGTGTGCACAGGTGTGAATGTGCAGGTGCATGCCGCACTGTGTGTGGTGTGTGTCTGTGTGCTGTGTCACGTGTGCACAGGTGTGAATGTGCACATGAATGCTGCACTGTGTGTGGTGTGTTTTTGTCTTAGTAAACTCTGCTGCTTTAAAATGGCCTCTCTGTTTTTTTATGTCCCCCGGCTCCTGCCTAGGGGTCCTTCCCCAGGAGGCTGTTGTAGGGTGGGCATCACTGACCATTTGCCTGAGTGCATCTGTGTCCCTGGTGTCCCCCCTGGGGCCCGTTCTGGGGCTGAGTGGCCCTTAGAGGAGGTGGTCTCTCCCAAGGACATATATGTCAGGGAATGGAAACAGACCAGAAGACGTTCCCAGGAGAGGACCGATTATTTCTGTCCACTTCCAGAAAGAGTACGGCGCTGGCTTCTGAGAGCAATTTTACTTGACTCATCCCCACATCCATCCAGGATGGACTTCTCTACTCTAGTCCTCTAATTCTGCCCGTGAAGCCAATATCGGGGCGTCCACATGCTTTTCACGATCAATCACCTCCTGGCAAGTGTGCTGAGAAGTGATCGCTCTTGCTGCCTCTTCAACTTCCCCCACTTCTCCAAACTCACACTTAATAGCACAGGAGAAGCCCACACCTGCATTTTTTGCTGCTGTGCTGACAGGATTGAGACACTCTCCTGATTCACATGTCTCTGCAAAGGCGCTGCCTCTGCCCACTTGGCCTGTCGGACAGCGCTCGGCCGTCAGGTGGAGAGAAGAGTCCTGACTGAGCCTGGCAGTGAGCAGTCCTCCCCTCGGCCTCACTGTGCCCTGAGTGGGAAGTGGCCCTCTGGGACAAGGGCGGCAGGACATGCCCCGCGCAGCGTGTGACAGCTGCCCAGAGTGGTTCTGCTTGGGTTTGGACAGAGCTCTGCTGTAGCTCATGTTCACTGCCACTAAATTCTGGCTAAATCACAGGACCAGGGCCATAATGGGAAGGCATAAAAGAGGCCCACAAAACACTCACGATTTTTAGGTTTTATTTAGGGTATAAAAGAAATATTTATTACAGTCCTATACATAATAAATATTTCTTGCCATTTGCATCATCACTTTGCAACTTACACCGTATTTTAGGAATGGAAATGGCCCATAAAGGCCCCAGCAATTCCACTGAGAACGTGTCGACACAGCTCAGTGCCTCGGGAGCAGAACGGAGTTTGCTCGGCCCTGGCCTGGCAACTGCAGGTGCTCGCGGCTGGCAGTAAATTGCTCCTGGTGTGGGCTCCTTCCACCCTCTCTTCCCCTGCCAGCCAGGGCTCCTGCATCCAAGTCATTTCCTCAAATAGTCGGGGCACTGACAGTGCACTCCCGTCCAGGTGGGTCCAATTACTGTCTGAGCCCCCTTCCCCCCTCCTCCAGCCCTGGGGGCAGAGCAAGGACGTGGAGCCCATCAGCCCCTGAGAGGCCGTGTTCCCAGGGAGCCAGGAGCTGCTCTCTGGGCACAAATTGAGGGTGGACTCGGGCCCTGCCCTTGCAGAGCTGAGGGTTAGGGTCAGGTTAGGGTTGGAGGAAGTGGGAGATGGAATGGCCTTAGTGTGTCCGGTCCTGGGGTAAGATGAGGGCATG
Source organism: Galago senegalensis (assembly GCA_963575145.1). Classification (NCBI taxonomy): domain Eukaryota; kingdom Metazoa; phylum Chordata; class Mammalia; order Primates; family Galagidae; genus Galago; species Galago senegalensis. The sequence goes on from CAUYTI010148135.1 coordinate 27,664, forward strand.
GACAAGGCCAGTCCAGACACCTGCCGCGCTTCTCTGAGCTATTCGAGATGGCGACTCATGAGGTCCTCACAGGCACCTAGGAGCAGTCAGCATGACCACACCATTTTACATACAGGCAAACCTGGGCTGGGACCAGAAGACAGGCAGGTGGCCTGGGGACCCAGGTGTCCGGCCACTGCTCTACAGAACTCCAGAGCAGTGAGATCAAAAGTGAAGTCTCAGGGAGGGTTTCCCATGCGCAGGCAGGAGTGTGTCCATGTACCGGCACCAGCTGCCCAGCACACACACTAGCCTCAGGGGCAGCCAGGAGAAGCAACTAGCCCAGGTCCCCCAGTCAGTGCCCACTGGGCCTTGGTTTCCCCCATGGCCCACAGGGGAGTCAGGGTTGTTTAAAAATGGAGACTGGGGCGTTAGGAGGAGATGGCCTTTAGCAAGGGAGCTTGGGAAGTCCCTTAAATTCTGTGAAGCTTGGATTCTTCTGCAGAGTGTGTGGTCACGTGCAAAAGTGGCCAGCACAGAGGGGGCTCTGTCAGTGCTGGACACTAGAAAGGTAGCTTATTCCTGCAGGGAGAACATAGTCACCTGGGGGAATCTTGCCTCTGGCCTCCTTGGGCAGGCAAGACCCCACCTGCCAGGAAGGTGGCGGGTTCAGGGGCAGAGGAATCAGCCCAGCAGCTCAGGCTGGGCGAGACCATCTTTGCACCATGATTGCTGCCTCTAATTGCCCTGCTGCGGTATTATCATAATCCCGTTCGCTTATTTTTCAGGTTGAGATAGGATGGAAAATATATAACCTGATTATGCACCATATAATGTATTAAGCCAGGAAGATCTTATAATTAAAACATTTAGAAAGAACTACCTAGGGAGGTAGTTAAAATCCACTTAAAGCCTTATCAAATAATGAAAATAACTTCAGAAAAAAATCAGCCTCTTAGCTGGTGCTCACCTCCACCATCACTTGTGAATTTGTGGTTTCATCAAGAGTCTAAAGCAGTGGTTCTCAACCTTCCTAATGCCACGACCCTTAAATACAGTTCCTGTGGGTCGCAACCCACAGGTTGAGAATCGCTGGTCTAAACCACATGGAAACAGGGCAGACTCCACAGTCTGTTTCAGACACACACTGAGTGAGCAGGCTGGGCACAGGACAGGCTCCTTCAGGACCCCTAACATGCCTGGGTTGGTGGCTGCTGGGCCAAGAGGGTGTCCTCACCCACAGGGAGTCCTGAATTCCCCGCCCACCCCTGCCTGAGCCCCCACACCCCCACCAGCAGATGCCACCATCGGGCTGGGTCCAGCTGGGGCAGCACCAGCGGTGTACCCAGGACATCTCCTCCCTGACTTCCGACTCCCATCTGTGGAGGGTCTGATTTCACCATTTCTGAGCCCCTTTCCTCTGAAATCCAGAGCGGGCAGGAGTGGTGTGTGCTGTGTCAGAGCTCAGCCACCTGCTATTGGGACCCCAGAGAGAAGGCACTGCCCTCACCATGCCCCCTTTTAGCCACAGTGCCCAGGCAGATGGGGACATTAGGGGTAAGGACAGAGGGAGATGAGGGATGGGGCACCCGCTAGACTTGGCACTGGTGACTTCTGGGAGAGATTTGCATTTCTGGCAGGCTCTGACCACCCCTGGGTTCCTTAACTCTGAAACTAATTGAGTTCGGGGAATTAATCAAGCTGTGATTAATCAAGTGAGTAATAAATCACCACGGGCAGTGAGCGGGAAAGACCAGTGAGCAGGGAAGGGCAGTGCATCGCCCTGGACCTGCACAAGGTGAGGACTGGTGCTGTCACACACGTCACACACACACGGCTTCCACCCTAGTCGTCTCTCTGCTGCCTTTCTGTGACAACAGGACAGTGGCCCAAGGGAGGAACGAGGACTGTGGAGGGATTTTTATGGTATATCGCTCAGACACGGAGAAGTGGAGAGAGATGTAGTGACCCGTGGGCCTCGTGTCAGGAGCTGCCCGACTGCCTGTGTCTGTGACTGCCCCTCTTCCTATCCTCCCAGCGCCAGGCTTCGAGCCCCCTCATGACTGAGCACTTGAGGCTGACTGCTGAGAGCTTGAGCACAGCACCATCACAGCGTCAAGAACACGGGGCCTCCTCACCAACGGTCTTCACACCCCTGAGGGGGTCTCTGGGAGGAGCCCTCACCCTGGCTTCCTCCAATTGTGATTATGTGGGTTGTGACAGAAAAAGGAGCAAGGGACCTGTCAACAGCCCTGCATCAGGAGTTGTGGGGAGCTGGGGCGTGGAGGTCCTTCTCAGATGAGGTGGCTGTGAACTAGCTCAGTGTCACTCACATCCTGTGAGAAGTAGCCAGACCTTCCCTTCCATCATCCTGGAGCCCATCTGAGGCCAGCCCGCACCTGCTTCCCACCCACAGTCCAGCCGCGAGCTAACCCACTCTCCCATCCTAGTCCAGCCTCTATTGGGCCCTCGATCAGTGAGTTCTCTCCTACCCTCTGCCTGCCACCAAGCAAGGCCAACAGGTCTGCTTTCCTTTCTGGACCTTACAATTAGCTGATCAAAATATAAAATGCATTGAGGGTCCAATAGTATGAATTTGCAGCTTTAGAAATTTATAAATTTACATCTTTAGAAAAATTCACTGATAGCCTCAGAGTTGTGAGAAATAGTGATTGAAATAGTTATTTTTTATTTTCCCATTTTTCAAGAGAAACATGCTGAGAAGTCTTCTGGTTAGACTGAGGTTGGACAGCAGGAAAGGGCGCTTCCTGGGAACCCCGGGCCCCAAGGTGCATTGGGAAGCGCACTGACCCTCACCAGTGATCAGGGTGCCTGCGGGTCTCCTGGGGTGGGGAAAGGTGTCTACTTAGTGAGCCAGCAAGGCTGAGATGAAGGACCCTATTCCTAAACCTGAGGCATCCCAGCGGAGTGGGCTGTGGAACACTCCGGAAACGGAGCTGTGCTGCATGGGGGCCACACGCGTGAGCTGGACCTGCATGTCCCTGGTGCCGCAATATATGACCCTTGTGTGAACTCGAGACCCCCACCCCATCCAGAGCATGCTGGGGCTCTCAGTCCCCAGGGACCACCGTGGTCCCTGTTGCTTTACAGGGACATTGCAAACCCCTTTTCCTACTGTCAGCATCCCTGGGGCTGTGACCACAGCCGGAGCACTGCTCAGTGGGTGCAGCACAAATTAGGGCCACCTGCAGGGTCAGGGCTGGGTCTGTCCTGCATCCCCAGCCACTCTCAGACACCCAGCTGCTCTTCCTGGAGGTCCCCAGCCCAGCAGCCTGGATAAGGGGAGAGTGGCAGAGGCTGGGCCAAGCTGGGTGGGAATAGGTGTCCCTGAGAACTTTCCTGCTGTCCAACTCCAGAGGCGACCTGTACCAGGCCCGGATGCTGGGCCCTGGACATGGCCCTGCTGGGAACTCAGACCTGGGTCAGGATACTCTGTAAAAGCACAAAACCCCAAGGGATGTGTGGCTCAGGCTGAGGCCTATAGCAGACAAAGAGAAACACCCAAGCAAGGACTGTATTGGTGCATGCACAGATACACACAAATACACACTTACAGGCTCACATGAACACACACACACACAGTCCTTGCTTCGGGTGTTTCTGTGTATGTGTGTGCACACATGTGCATGCGTGTATCTGTGTGCATGTATGAGAGCATGTATGTGTATTTGCATGTGTGTATGTATGTTAATGTGTGTGTATGCATATACAAGCATCTGTGTGTGTATTGGTGCAGGCCTGTGTGTATTTGTGTATCTACATGTGCATCTGTGATATACAGTGAGCACATGTTTGTGTATGCATGAGAATCTCTCTGTGTTTGTGTGTGTGTGTAAATCTCTGTGTGTTTGTGTATCTCTGTGTGTTTGTGTGTGTTTGTGTATCTCTGTGTGTTTGTGTGTGTGTGAATCTCTGTGTGTTTGTGTGTGTGTGTAAATCTCTCTCTGTGTGTAAATCTCTGTGTGTTTGTGTGTGTATCTCTGTGTGTTTGTGTACGTGTGTAAATCTCTGTGTGTTTGTGTGTATCTCTGTCTGTTTGTGTGTGTTTGTGTATCTCTGTCTGTTTGTGTGTGTGTGTATATATCTCTGTGTGTGTGTGTGTGTACGAGTACGTGTGTGTGTATTAGTGTGTGTATATTGGGAAGGAAAGGGACAGTCTTGTCTGGGGAGTTCTCTGTCCACACTCCGACTTCAGGATTGGCCTCTGGGTCCCAGCAGGCAGGCCTGAGGTTTCAGGTCTGAGGACACAGGCCCCTGGATGTGTGCTGCTCAGCACCAAACACCACTGTGGAAAGCGCAAGTGTTTGATAATTGGGGGCATGGAAATTATTAAATGCTTAGTCTCTTTTTAAAATATTAATTTTATTTTGCTATAAAAGCTTTTAACGAGCACATGGGCATGGAACCTTGTGCAGCTGTTGTGTAAATGGAGTCCTGAGCTTGCAGACCAGCATGAACAATATTACAGATGTATTTCAGAGGAGGCAGCTTAGGACAGGCAGTGCCTTTTGAAGAGGCTCCACCCAGGCATTGAAGAGAGGCCTGGTCAGGGCCAGGAAGGGCTGAGCACAGGGCCGAGGCGGGGGGCCTGGGCAGCTCTGCCCATGATGGAGATGGCGTCATCACCTGGGCCCTGGGATCCCTCAGTGTCATTATTAATGGCACCTTCTCCAGGAACCAAGGGACACAGCACGTCCAGGTCACTCTCAGCCTCAGACACTCGCCCCTCTGAGGGGTTCCTTCTTTTCAAGTCAAATGTCTCTGACTTACCTTTTGGATCAGTGATATAGAAAATCAGATCCTTTCGTGCAAATGATCATTCTTTACTGAACCAAATTTTACTCTGAAATGTTTTAAACCTATAGAAAAGTTGGAAAATGATCAAATGAACTCACACACCTTTCAAATTCATGAAGTTTCAACATTTTGTTGTGTTCATGCACCTTCTACTCATAGGCGTTTTCCTAAACCATGGGAAAGTGAATTTGATATCAGACCATTTTACTTTTGAATATGTCAGTGTGTATCTTCAGATAATAAAGACCCTTCCCCACCCAGCAAAAACACCATCGTCACACTGGAGACGTCTCAACGGCAACTCAATACCAGCATCTAATAGTTCATATTCCAGTTTCATCTATTTAAAAACTGTCATTTATACCTTTTCTCCCCCAGGATCCAATTAAGCTTTACTCCCTGTGTTTAGCTGTCAGATCTCTATGAACATTTTAAAATCAAAATTTCCTTCCCCATCCACGCCCCCCATTTTGTTTGTTTTTCGTGACTTTGGTCCTTTTGCTGTTTCTCAGATTGGGGACTGTCAAGTTACCTCATGGTGCCCCACTCCAGGCCAGCACCTCTGCCCAGAATGCCACAGCCAGGGCTGTGTCCTCACTGCTGCCCCTCAGGAATGGCAGGAGGTCCCCTGTCCCCAGGCAGGACCACTTCTGCTACGATGCTCCCTAGGCTGAGTCTAGTTCTCTGCCGCAGAGAACAGCGCCGTGGTGAATGACCCTGCACATGCAGCTTGGCGTTTGGGGACCTTCATTCATTAGGAAGGAAATCCCTAGGAGTGTCACTCCAGGTCAAACTGTGTGCCTATACGCGTTCTTAGCCGCTGTCACTCCAGGTCAAACTGTGTGCCTATACGCGTTCTTAGCCACTGTCTGGCTCCCCGCACAGGGCAGTGACATCCACACTCCAGCTAGGACATGGGCAGGGGACCATTAACCCCTCAACCTTGCCAAAGTGGGACTGCCAAATCAAGTTTCAGGTGACCTGAGAGGTGAGGAACGGCCTCAGTGTGCAGGTTTGGGGTCCTGTCCTCCGCCCTGAGGACGGCCGTGGGTGTTTTCCTGCTGGGGTCCTGTCCTCCGCCCTGAGGACGGCCGTGGGTGTTTTCCTGCTGGGGTCCTGTCCTCCGCCCTGAGGACGGCCGTGGGTGTTTTCTCACTGCTGCCATTTATCTTTTGAATTTGCCATACAAATCGTGATTTTTACATGCCACGTTTAATGGAATCTCCATAGCTGACCACCTCCCTACACTGACCACCTCAAGTTGACCTAATTTTTACAGACCAGACATGCACCCCGTGTACGTGTGGGTACAGTCGGCCCCATCCCTGGTGCTGGCCACCTCCGTGTGTTAACCAGTTTGTCACAGTCCCTCTGGGTACGACTTTCTATCGTAATTGGCAAAGTACGTCATTGTACTTAACAGTCTTTCATGCTGTCGATTCTAAATTTTGAGTCTCAATTAGAAAAGCTTTTCCTGTTTCCAAGATAAAAAGAAATTAACTTTTATCCATGCTTTCTATTAATATTTATATGTGGTTATTTCTTACATTTAAATCTCTGGTCCATCTTAAATTTGTTCCAGGGCATAGTGGGAGTGATGAACGCGATGTGCCACATGGACATGGCGTTTTCCTAATACCATTTTGAGAGGTTTATACTTTCCCCTTATTTTAGAAGAGTCCTCTTTACCACAAGCTCAATGTCCAATGTCTTTGGGCTTGTTTGTGGGCCCAAATTTTCCTATCAGTTAATTGTTTCATGTCCTAATAATGCACTATTTTAATTACAGAAAAGTTATCTATTTTTGATATCTACTAAGACTCCCATTTGTGACCTTCTTTTAATTTTTTTTTTTTTTTATTGCTGGGGACTCATGGAGGGTACAAGAAACCAGGTTACACTGACTACATTTGTTAGGTAAGGTCCCTCTTACGATTATGCCTTGCCCCTGAAAGTCGTGGCCCACACCAAGCCCCCACCCCTCTGTCCTTCCCTCTCCCTGCTCTCCCCTTCCTCCACCTCCCACAGTGTCATTAATTGTCATTAATCGTCCTCATATCAAAATTGAATACATAGGATTCATGCTTCTCCATTCTTGTGATGCTTTACTAAGAATAATGTGTTCCACTTCCATCCAAGTTAATACAAAGGCTGTAAAATCTCCATTTTTTCAAATGGCTGAATAGTATTCCATGGTGACATATTCCACAGCTTATTAATCCATTCCTGGGTGGGGGAGCATTTAGGCTGCCTCCACATTTTGGTGATTATAAATTGAGCTGTGATAAACAGCCTAGCACAAGAGTCCTTATGATAAAAGGATTTTTTTCCTTCTGGATAGATGCCCAGGAATGGGATTGCAGGATCAAATGGGAGGTCTAGCTTGAGTTCTTTGAGGGTTCTCTATACTTCCTTCCAAAAAGGTTGTATTAGTTTGCAGTCCCACCAGCAGTGTAAAAGTGTTCCCTTCTCTCTACATCTACACCAGCATCTGCAGTTTTGAGATTTTGTGATGTGGGACATTCTCGCTAGGGTCAGACGGTATC
>CAUYTI010148136.1:0-15920 GCA_963575145.1 Galago senegalensis
CGCCTGTGGTCCCAGCTACTTGGGAGGCAGAGGCAAGAGACTCGCTTGAGCCCAGGAGTTGGAGGTTGCTGTGAGCTGTAATGCCACGGCACTCTACCCAGGGGGACAGCTTGAGGCTCTGTCTCAAAAGAAAAAAAAAAACATTTGTAAAGCAGGACAACATGCCCCCGCCCCCCGCGGGGCAGGGGTGGGGCAGGGCACTGGGCAGAGCAGGGCCTAACAACAATGTAAACTTTGATAAGCAGTTCTCCACAATCACTTCTCAACAATTATTTGTTATTATTACAGTTTAACATTATAAAATTAACAAAAATAACATAAAACTCATATTCTGGAGAAATAGCCACACGGCAACCGAAAATGTATATTCCCTTCCTGTTCTCCTGCTCATTCGTGCATTCTTTCCAAAAATCGGGACTTTTTTAAAACACCAGGGGACGCAGGACAAATTGTTAAAAAGCGGGACTGTCCCACCAAAAGCAGGATGTCTGGTTACCCTATTTTAGCACCATAGCCCACTTTACAGTACATACCCCACTGTCTAGTGATTGGTTATATACTAGGTACTAGGAATACATGTCTGTATTCCTCATTAGATTTCGAACTCATAGAATATAGGGACTATATCTTTCACAATATTCGCTGCCTAACACACAGCTTCCTGACACATAATAGACACTCAACACTCTTTGTAGAACAAATGAATTACCATTATCAGACCAAACTGAAGTACACAAGCCCAGCACAGACACGTCAAACACTGAAGCTGAAAACTGCAGTGGTGGAAAGAGACTGAATTTACAGGGTGCCACAAAAGACCAAGCAGCTTACTCTTAAAACTCCCCATGATGGCATGATGGCATACTGTTGTAGGAAGACGAAGTCCAGCAGAGAGAAAGAACACCCAAACACCGTGTTTAAAAGAGGAGGGACTTTATTCCAGCCTGTGGAGCATTAGCAGACCAGAGTCTAAAAATGGCTGCCCTCTCTGACTGACTCGGTCTTCTTCTTTTTATCCCCAGTCAAAAAGTTCCAGCCCATGAGTACCTTTCCCATTGGTCATTTGAATCAAGTTGGAGAAGCTGGCTTGGGCTTTTACAGAGAGGGAAGCAAGCCCTAGTTTCCAGGTCCCAGGAAGTTAAGTTTCTACAAATTCATAAGAGCTGAGTCACTATGGGGAGGACATTGGCAGGTGTATCCTTGGGGTCTCCTTGAGAAGACCTCTGTTCTCTTAGACCTCACCTTTTTCTGGGTATCCTCTCTCAATACAAGTTGGGGTTTTTAAAGGCAGGGGTACATTTCAGATAGGCAAAATTGCAAATCAATACATAGAGATTACATATTGATCTGGCCCAAAAAGGTAGGCTAGCCTGAAGTAAAATGAGCATAGATGGATTCAGAGATTCTTGGATTAGCAGAAAGTAATCTTAAAAATAGATATGACAGGGCTGGGAGCCCATAGCTCAGTAGTTACAGTGCCAGCCACATACACTGAGGGTGGTGGGTTTAGGCCTACCCCAGGCCAGCTAAACAACTGCATTGGAAAAATAGCTGGGCATTGTAGTGAGCACCTGTAGTCCCAGATGCTTGGGAGGCTGATGCAGGAGAATCACTTAAGCTCAGGAGTTGGAGGTTGCTGTGAGCTGTGATGCCACAGTACTCTACTGAGGGCGACATGGTGAGACTCTGTCTCAAAAAAAAAATGGGTATGACAGGCCCCTCGGGGAAAATTTAGAACAAAGAATGGTGACCATAGTTCAATTCCTCAATTCTCTCCTAATCTGCATTTTCCTTCCCATGGGGATTTCTGAAAAACAACATAAGAACATATGTTAAGATGCCATCTTTTAGTCTCCCCTAGGGAACCAAAACATCTGGAGACTCTGGCTCTCTGGGAAGGCCTTTGTTTTCACCAGGTTGCCCATTCACTTTTCAAAGCTAGCCAGGTATCCTGATTTCCCCTGAAGGAACTCAAGATTTTTTTATTTCCATGTATGAGGGTCCCCCCTGACAGGCCCGTTAGAGGGGCCACAGCTCAGTTTCATTCTCCTTTATATCTCTCTTCCCCTCATGCCCCAATATCCTACCCATCATCAAGTCCTAGTCATTCAACCATCAAAATATTTCTAAAATTAGTCCACTTTTTCCATTATTATCCTACTTCAAGCCACCATCTTCTCTTACTTAAACCACTGTAATAGCCTTTTAATTGTCTTACTGCTGTTACACTTTTGCCTCTCCAACCTAATCCCCATACCACAGCCAGAATCATTTTTTTCTAAAAGATAGATCTTATCATGTCACTCCCTAGCTAAAAACTCTATTATTCCCCATTATTCTTAGAATAAAGTCCAATGTTTTTAATTTGATCTACAAGGCCCAAACTTCTCTGACCTCAACTCCCTCACTTTCTTTTGGTTTATTCAAATTGCTACTCTTTCTTCCACCACAGTGCCTTTGCACATGTGCCTCCTCCACTTAGAACATTTTTCTCTTTCCTTTTCTCATAATTCACTCCTACTCATCTTTCAGAACTCAGCCCCAGTATTGCTTCCTCAAGGAGGTTTCCCCTGACTCTCTTGATGAGATCAAACCCATTATTCTCAGCTGCCCTAGAACCTTTATAACATCTACCACTGCTTGTTTGGTTTAATGTCTGATTTTCAATCATTTCTACCACTTAAACGTCATTGGCACATAAGAAGCTGACAATAAACATTTGAGAAAGACTTACTAGAAATTTATGGCAATACACATAAAATTGAAAGAGCCAGTCCATTTAAGGTAAGGAATTATTCTTTCCTCCTTATCAGAGGACCCTGTAAATACACAACTTCTCCAGGGGAAATTTCCTACAAGTAGGCTGCTTTTGTTCATATGTGACGCAGAAACGAGGGCAGGCAGAGTATAGCCTGAACAAAGGGAGATAGGAACATGTTCTAAGAAAGGGTTTCTGGGTTGCTCTGCTTTAGGGGCCTAGACTTCAGAGTTCTGTGATGAGTCATCTCCTTGAACAGTGGGTACTGGTCCATTCATCCACATACACAATGGCGTAGAACTCAGCCATAAAAAGGAATGAAATAATGTCATTTGCAGCAACTTAGGTGGAACTGGAGACCATTATTCTTGGTAAAGAATCAATCTCAAGAATGGAAAAACAGATATCATTTCTTGCTAATAAGTGGGAGCTAAACAATGGGTACACAAGGACATAAAGAGATGTAAAGGATATTGGAAATCAAGAAGGGGGAAGAATGAGAGATAAAAACTTACTTATTGGGTACAATGAACATTTCTTTGGTGGTGAACACATGAAAAGCCCTAACTTAAGCATCATACAAGCTATCCATGTAGGAAAAACATTTGTACCCCCTTTATATTTTGAAATTAAAACAAAACAAAATGACAACAAAGGCTTCATTTTCCCCTATCACCAGTCTGTCATTCACTTTGTTCTAGCCAAGACAAACATTAAATGGCCAGCTGTTAAATTTCCTTAAACTTGTATTCTAGTACCCTCTCCTCACAAGCACCAAATTCAAATATGTTTTCTTGTACCCTCCAAAACAAACAAAACATAAAAGCAAAAGAAAGAAAATCAGTATATCGAAGAGGTATCTGCACTTTCATGTTTATCATAGCACTATTTGCAATAGGCAAGATGTGGAATCAAACTAAGTGTCCATCAGTGGATGAATGGATAAAGAAAATGGGGCATATATACATAATGGAATATTATTTATCCATGAAAACTGGAATCTTGTCATTTGCAGCAACATGGATGAGCCTGGAGGACATTATGTTAAGTAAAATAAACCAACTGCAGAAAGACAACTAATATGTGTTCACAAAAGTTTTAGCTCCAAATGTGAGGAATAAGAGTTGATCTCATGGAGGTAGAGAGTAGAATGATAGTTATGATAGGCTGGGAATTTGGGGAAATGGTGAAGTGTAGTTAGTTAATGGTATAAACATACAGTTAGATAGAAGGTACAAGTTCTAGTATTTGATAGCACAGTAGGGTGACTATAATTATTAATAATTTATTGTATATTTCAAAATAGCAAGGAGAGATGATTTATTTATTTTTTATTTTTTAATTGCAATTCAGGAAAAGTTCCTGCTTTATTATTCCAAATAATTTTCCCATGTAAAATAAATGTCCAATAGTTCCTGGTATGTGGGAAGATAATGTTTGTTAAAGTCACAATGAAGACTTATTGACAGAAGCTTGGCTATATAAACAGCACAAGTTGAGAAAAGGTTTAATCTCCAAACCTATTAGACTGGATGAAGGAAGATCGGTAGCGACCACCTTGCAACATTATAGGAGGTCTCATTCCCATCGGAGGTCGAGGAGGCCCACTTTGGTAAGGGGGTATCATTGGCCGTCCCTGCCCATATGGCGGCATAACACCAGGAAGGTAACCTGGCATGCCCTGACGATGACCACCATACTGACCATAAGGTGGCATTGGTGGTCTCATTCCTTGTTGCTGTGGGATGCCTGGTTGTAGTGGCATCATACCTCCAATTGGTCCAACTGGTGGATTACCAATGGAGGGCTGTCCTGGTCGAGGAAGATTACGTTGATATTTAGGTAACTGTGCCCTTCTTTCCTCCAGTGATATATCCTCATCTGGATAGATCAACTTACGGGTTACACTAGTTGTCGTCAGTGTAGCAGGCTTACCTGTTATTGAAGTTGCTGGTTTAGCTGCAGTACTATTTGTTGTACTAGTGGTTGAAGCTGTAGACTGTGTATAAGCAGGGAACGTAGGCTTTGGGGGTTCTGTAGTTGTTGCAGGGGTACTATTTAAAGGCTTGAAATCTGTACCAACAGGTCCTTGGAAAGCTGCTTGAGCCTGTCCAGCACTTGGGAAAAGAGGCTTAGTAACAGGAGGCTGTGGCACAGGTACTGTTGCTATTGTTGCAGGTGGTCTATTAAGAATACCTGGCGCTGAAACAGCCTGTGCTTGGGTCATTGGAGGGATTCCAGGACGTGGAATGAGGGGATGCATACCTTGTGGCATCCCAGGCATCAGAGGTGGTATTCCTGGTCCAGGTGGCATCATTCCACCCATTGGCTTCGTTATGTTTTCACCACAAAATGACTGGGTGTGTTTTCTCTGATGATGCAATCCAGGTGGCATGCCTGGCACAACTGGTGGCATTCCTGGCATCAATGGAGGTATGCCTGGAGGCATTCCTGGTGCTTCTGGAACTGGTGGCAGTCCTGGCTCTGCCACTGGGGGACTATAACCTTGTTGAGGTTGAACAGGCTGTGGATGAAATGAAGTTGAGGCTGCAGAATCATCATCATCATCATACTCATCAGAATCATCTTGTTGCTTCTTTTTTTGACTTTTTTGTGTCTTCTGTTCAAGAAGTCGTCTTCTTCTTTCATCCATCTCTTTTTCTGGTATACCTTCCATACCGTATATTTCCAACTCTATGTCTGTTCTCCCAGGTATTGCATTTGGTACAGCATCTATTGTCTCTTTATGTACCTGCATGCAATGAATAGCTAAGCCAGATCCTGTATACAATTTCTTATGACATACACGACATTTAAAATGCTTTGCTTTTTGGTGCTGTATAAGGATCTTCTCATCATCAAAATCTCTATTACAATACCAGCACCACGGCTTCAGCTGCTTCTTCTTCTTGCGACCCATAACTGCACTCTACCGACCAAGAAAAACAAAGAGAAAAACAGAGAAAATGAGAATATTGCTCACTTTTCCAACCCAAGGGCCACCACTGCGTCCCACAGGAAACAGACACAAAATGCAGGAGAGAAGATTTAGAATGTTCTCAATGAAAAATATTAAATGTTTGAGGTGATGGACATTCTAATTACCTTGGTTTGATTATTATATATTATATCATGTATCAAAAAATCACATGTACCCCACACATATGTACTATTATTATATATCAATTTTTGAATTTTTTTTGCAACGGTCTCACTCTGTTGCCCTGGGTAGAGTGCTGTGGTGTCATCACAGCTCACAGCAACCTCAAATTCTTAGGCTTAAGAGATCCTCTTGTCTCAGTCTCCTGAGTAGCTAGGACTGAAGGTGCCCACCACAATGCAAGGTTGGTTGTTCTATTTTTAGTAGAGACAGGGTCTCATTCTGGGTCAAGCTGATCTTGAACTCCTGCGCTCAAGCAATTCATCCTCCTCAGCCTCCCAGAGTGGTAGGATTACAGGCACAAGCCACCAAGCCTGGCCAATTTTTGAATTTTTTTAATTTTTAAAAAAATTGGCTCAATGCCTGTAGCTCAGCGGGTAGGGTGCTGGCCATGTACACCGGGCTGGCACGTTCGAACTCAGCCCAGGCCTGCCAAACAACAATGACAACTACAACCAAAAAACAGCCAGGTGCTGTGGCAGGTGCCTATACTCCTAGCTATTTGGAAGGCTGAGGCAAAAGAATTGCTTAAGCCCAAGAGTTTGATGTTGCTTGTGAGCTGTGACGCCATGGCACTCTACTGAGGGCAACAAAGTAAGACTCTGTCTCAATAAATAAATAAATTTGTGTTGTTTGTAAGCCACCCAGTTTATGGTAATTTATTATTTCAGCCTGGATGGATTAAAACAGGAATTGGTACCAAGAAGGGAGATGCTACCACAATAAATATCTGAAAATACAAAAGCAGCTTCAGAACAGAGTGATGGGTAGAGGCTGGAAGTTTTGAAGTACATACTAGAGATAGTATGAGATAGTTGTGAATGGACTTTTAAAATTTGATAAAAAGGCAGGCACACTTCCTCCTGCTTATAATCCCAGTACTTTGGCAGGTCATGGCAGGATAACTCAAGGCCAGGAATTTAAGTTCAGCGTAGGGAACATAGTGAGACCCCCATCTCTACAAAATATTAAAAAATTAGCAAAGTGGGTGGCGCCCATAGCTCAGTGGGTAAAGTGCCAGCCACATACACCAAGGCTGGCCGGTTTGAACCCAGCCAGCTAAAACAACAATGACAATTGCAACAACAACAAAAAATAGCCAAGTGTTGTGGTGAGCACCTATAGCCCCAGCTACTCAGGAGGCTGAGCAAAAGAATCGCTTAAGCCCAAGAGTTTGAGGTTGCTGTGAGCTGTGACATCACAGCACTCTATCCAGGGCAATACCTGGAGACTCTGTCTCAAAAAAAAAAATTAACAAGACATTATGATGCATGCCTATAGTAGTAGCTACTAGGAAGGCTGAGAAAGGAGGACCACTTAAGCCTAGGAATTCACGATGCCACAAGGCCATCTCGTTTTTGTTTTTGTTTTTGTTTTTGCAGTTTTGGCCCTACTCCTTTGAGCCACAGGCGCTGCCTGAATGCCAGCTAATTTTGAGAGACAGAGTCTCACTCTTGCTCAGGCTGGTCTTGCACTTCTGAGCTCAAGTGATCCACATGCCTCCGCCTCTGAGAGTGCTAGGATTAGAGGCCTGAGCCACCATGCGTGGCCTGAACAACAGAAATATATTTTTCACAGTTCTGGAAGCTAGAAGTTCATGATGCCAGCACAGCTGGGTTCTAGTGAGAGTCCTCGTCTGACTGCAGACTTCCGACTTCTCCTTGTATACTCACATGGTATAAAGAATGTGCTAGCTCTCAGGCCTCTTCCTGTAACACTAATCCCATTTGTGAGGGTCCCATCCTCGTGACCTAATTACCTCTCAAAGGCTTTAGCTCCAAATAACCTTATATACAGGATTAAATTTCAAACATATGAATTTTGAAGGTACACAAACAATCAGACCATAACAGGCTACTAAATATCCCTTGCCATTAATAAGAACAAATAGTTCATCAATTTCTAGAGCTATCCCATTTTTACTTACCCTCTCTAAATACTTCCTTCTGTAATTAATAATGCTTCCCTTTTCTTGTTTTGAAGAATGTTTCCATTTTTTTGATCTGAAGGAGAAATAAATGACTAAAAATCTGTTGATAAAATGTTACAGAGAAGTTATACTTTGCTTCTCCATGGTGAGATTATGTTGTCAGAATATGTCACAAAATGATGATGTCATAACCCCCTGGAACAGGCTGAACCCTATAAAATCCAGGAGTTACCTTAGGAGCAGCAGCATTTGAACGAATCCCTGGATATGAATCTTCTTATTTATATCCTACTTTTGCCAATTTGGACACATAATTGTTTAAATACAACAATACAAAGTGATGGAGCTTCTAGTACAGGTACGTGTTTAACCTTTAAGCTTATAAATTATGATCTATATATGAATTTAAGCACTTAATTAGAAAAGCTAGTTGTGTTTAAGAAATCTACTGTTACTTTGGGGTTACCATTAGTAGGTCTTCAAGAGTTTCTGGAATAATAGCTGATAGTTTGACTTCAGTGTGAAAAACCTAGGCAATCATAAAGAGTTAGACTTATTGCACCATTTCACGCACCTTCCCCACACAATACTATGTGAATGGATCTGGCATGGGACTTAATGCACAGTAATTTTTAGCAAGGGTTTGTTCTTGTTCCATCCCCTTCCCATCACTCAAATTCACACACATGCACACACACACAGGTTATTTCTCAAGTCCACTCACATATGTGTGACATATACATACTGAAAAACCCAGGTAAGGCAGTAAGCAAGCCATGAATCAGGGGTAACCCAGGTGATGGTTTGGATTAGCCGGAGATGCCTCCCAAATTTGACTTCTCCACTATAGCTAGGGACTTGACAGAGAGGAAAAAAAATCAGTGGGACACTTATAAAGATTTAAAAATTATTGATCGGATTTTGATCTATAGTGATAAACCACTATCAAAGTGGAAGAAAACTTGGGTAGCTAACACCTTCTCTGATGATATAATCTCTTTGCAGGAGCTAAACCATCTGAAACGATGGAGACAAAAATGGAAAGTTTTAGGAGACGTCTACTCATTATCGTGATTGGTGTTATGATCATAGCCTTTGTCTTTACCTGTTTCTGTTTCCTCCATTTTAATTGTATGAGCGATGATAACCCCAAAACAGCAGCGTAAGTATTACATCTACATATTAAGAATGCAAGGCATGTGTGTGTATGCATATAGTAGAAGTTTCATTGTTGTTCAGATTACTTAATGTTAACTTTAGATTTCTAAAAAGCTGCCAACCTCTGGTGGGTGGATACCTTCACTTAAATTATATCAACTCTTAATTATTCTCAAGTATATTATCAATTTATCTAAGGCTGTCTCCTATTCAGGGTATAGCTATATCCCAGGTTATTAATTTAATTACAAATTCAGTGTAGGAAAAGAGGGTATCTGAATAAAAGTGGAAAGAATAAGAGGAAGAGAAAGAAAGAAGAAAGAAGAAGAAGAAGAAGCCTCCCGTAGCTGAATGAGTAGAGTGCCAGCCACATACACCAAGGCTGATGGGTCCAAGCCTGGCCTTGTTCTGGGCCTGCTAAACAACAATGACAACTGCAACCAAAAAATACCCAGGTGTGTGGCAAGCTCCTGTACTCCAAGCTACTTGGGAGGCTGAGGCAAGAGAATCCCTTAAGCCCAAGAGTTTGAGGTTGCTGTGATCTGTGACATTACAGCACAGGTAAGACTGTCTCAAAAAGAAAAAAAGGAGAAGAGAGAGAGAGAGAAAATGAGAATTGGGTCTCTATTTTCCAAAGACAAGAAAACATTTTGGATACACCTGAGCATGTTGGCTCATGCCTGTAATTCTAGCACTCTGGCAGGCTAAGGTATGAGAATCACTTGAGGTCAAGTTCGAGGCCAGCCTGAGCAAGAGTGAGACCCACATCTCTACTAAAAATATAATAAAGATTGGGCACAGTGGCACATGCCTGTAGACCCAGCTACTCTTGGACTGAGGCAGGAGGATCACTTGAGCCCAGAGTTTGAGGTTACTGTGAGCTAGGCTGAGGCTAGCCCTGGTGACAGAGCTAGACTCTGTCTCAAAAAATAATAAAAAATAAAAAATAACTTTTTGGATAATCTCTCATTTAAGATTTAATAACCTGAAAAATTATTCACTGTTATTCTCATGATCTCAATCCCTGTTTTTTGTATTAGAGAATCAGATTGGCCTTAATAGACTAGCTCCCTAAAAATTTCCCAATCCAAGGACTTGTGACAAAAATGTGGTACCAGTGCTCTATTCCTTAATTTTAGAGGAATATTATGAATTTAAATATCCGTGAATAGATAACCCAATGTTGTAAATATGATAGAAAAACAATGACTTTGATCTAAAGAGGTTTTTATTTTCTTATGATGTGTTATCAGTTTGTGACTTTTTATTAAAAAGTTTAAATTCTGGAATAAGTAAGACATTTATCTCTCTCCCTCTCAACAGTAGATTTGAAATGACTTCGTGTTATTCTATATGTAAGCTATATGGTCATCTAATGTTGTCAAATTAGTAAAATATTTTTTAAGAAAAAGCATTAAACATGAGTTCATATCCACAATTTGAGGCATGGCTTTCACCATACTCCAATTCTTACTATGTTCAATTTTCCTACTAGAAGTCAAAAAAGACCAAAGATCTAAGCTGACACTGTATTCTATGTTTTCTGAAGTTATACTCTAAATTTTATATACTTTCAGGCTCAAGAAAGAAGGGATGGCACTCAAGACACCCAGGTCATCCAAAACGTCACTCAGTGAATCCAAGACAACCAGTCTGTATGATCCAGAAAAACAATGCACACTATCCACTCTAGACAATTTATGTAGGTCCTTGACTCCAGATAAGTCATCCATACTATCCAGTGTGGAAAAGTTAAGCATCCCATCAACTCCAGACAAATCATCCATACCATATAGTACAGAAAAATCAGGGGCATTGAGTCCAGAAAAGTCACCCATACCATCTAGTGCAGAAGAGTTAATCAGGCCATCAAGCCCACAAAAGTCATTCAAACCATCAAGCTCAAAAAAACAAATTAGATCATCTCACCTGGAAAAGTCATATACACTACATTCTCTAAAAAAATCATATAAGGTATCCCCTTCCCTTAAGAGAATCACTCAAGTCAGTTCATTCAATCCAAACAAGACACTCAAGTCAGCTTGGCCAGCCAATCTACAATATGCAGCCAGGTCATCATTTGAGAGACGTTGTCCACCAAATCCAAAAAATGCAATCTTGCCATACAAGCCATCCAGGGTACAGAAATTGGCCAAGACACACAGACATCTTAAAAGTCCCATGAATGCAGGCAAGATATTCATCCCTCAATTAGACATGACTTGTCAATGCTGCAAGGGAAAATGCCTTATCTGCAAAACTTTTCCTGAGCCTTTGGTCGGTGATATTTCTGAGGCAAAGAAGAGAAACGCTCAAAACCTATCTGGTGCAAGTAAAGAGAAGCCTTTTCCCGGGTCCTTTCCTCAGGTAGTTTCCAGGAACGATGCAGACAATGACAACGTGAGTGACAGTGATCTGATGACATACAACACTGATGATGACAGTGAGAGAGAGATAACCATTATTTGCAGCATGAGACAAACTGAAGCCATCCTTGAAAGTATGCCAAATAATTAAGGGCTCAATAAAAATAAAATCCAACTGTGAAGGATTAAACTTATATCAACTATTTATGTTCATCTTTTAAGACACTGATGGAGGGAAAAGCCACTTGTGATCACTACTGAGATCTCTATCATCTTGGAGGCTATTTTTAAAAAGTAATTAAATACATGGCATAACACATTATTATCGTAAATATCATTACATTTTAGAGCTCAAGGCTCTTTTGATGTTTCCTGCTTAGATCTTGTCACTTATCTGGGAGGCACAAACAAAGCTAGAAATGAATTGCAAGATAGGTACCCTAGACTCCTCCTTCCCTTGGGTTAGGTCTCAACTGAAATCTCAATCCAATTAAGTTTAGTTTTTAATGTTTATGTGCAGTCCTCACGGGTTCCAGGCGACCTCAAACTACGACCCGTGGGCCACATGCAGCCCGCCTAGGACATTTATCTGGCCCCCCAGGTGTTTTTGCTGCCCTGTCTGTCTGGCTTAGCAGCCAACTTGTTCTGGGGCCAGCAGTCTGGCCCTCCAACGGCCCGAGGGACAGTGAACTGGCCCCCTATTTAAAAAGTTTGAGGACCCCTGGAAGACTATCTGTTTTTCTGTAGTGCCCAGTGTTTCTTAAAAATAGCTTTGTGGCATGGACTGAATGTTTTTGTTCCCCCTAAATTCATAGTTTAAAACCTACTCCTCTATATGATGGTATTAGGAGGTGGGGCTTTGGGAGGGTAATTAGATAATGAGGGTGGAGATCTCATGAATGAGATTAGTCCCCTTAGAAAGGGCTAAAGAGACCAGCATTCACTCCTTACACCATATGAAGACCCAGCAAAAAGACTCCATCTATCAACCACAGAGCCAGTCCTCACCAGATACTCAATCTGGTGGTGTCTTGAACTTGGACCTCCCACACTTAAAAACTGTGAGCAAGAAATTTCTGTTGTTTATAAGCCACTTGGTTAATGGTATCTTGCTATAGCCACCTTAACAGACTAAGATATTCTGTGTGGCTTGCTTTTGGGAAAATTCTTGATAACCACTTCTAACACCCTTGCCTCTAGCAGTTGCTACTTAATGTGAAGATCCAGTCTGCATTATCCACACCTACAACAACATGATATTAGTCTAAGTGTTCTAACCTTTATAGATCTCAAGAAAGATTTTCATTCTTTTTATTGGCCTTCACAATGGTCAAAGTTTTCCCTGGTATGTATCTTAAAATGTCCCAGTTGGAGGTCTGCTCATTTATACATCTTTCCTACATGGTACTTCCCTACTCTCAATCAGCAGGGGTGGGAAGTCAGGGGAGAATCTTGGAGTTGTATGCTCTAACTTCCCCACTGATGAAATGTGGTCCTTGCCTTCTTTCAGGGGCATGGTTGAAGAAGCAGGCAGAGTCCTGGATTCTCAGCGTATATTCTTGTAGAGTATGGTTTGTTCCACATAACATCTAGCAGGCACCAGTTAAATGCCAGTAGCAAGCATATATCAAAAGTATAGTGTTTTCTAGGTACTGTACTATTCCCTTATAGCTCACAAGTTCTAACGTCTACCTCAAGTTTTCTAATTCACAAAAAGGATTCATAAAACTCAATAGTAGGCTATACTCATGGCTAAAATTTATTACCATGGAACACTATTCAGCCACAAAAAAAGATGGTAACTTCACATCCTCTGTATTAACCTGGATGGAGTTGAAACACATTTTTCTTAGCAAAGTATCACAAGAATGGAAAAGCAAATATGCAATGTACTCGATACTAATATGAAGCCAGTAGACAATCTAATTCACACCCACAGAGGAGAAAAACTCATTTCAATTCAAATTGGGGGGAGGGGGAACGGGGAAGGTTGATGTGCTCCCTCTAAATGGGCACAATGGAGGGGTGCACCTTTTGGGTGTGAGACATAACCACAAGAGGGACTCTACCTAACAAATTCAAATATTGTGACTTGGTTGTTTGTACTCTCACATTAACCAGAAATAAATTAAAAAACACAAAATTATACAGACCAAGAGCAACAGGAAAAAGATATGTATTAGGAGGGGTGGTGCCTGTGGCTCAAAGAAGTAGGGCACCAGCCCCATATGCCAGAGGTGGCAGATTCAAACCCAGCCCTGGAAAAAAACTGAAAAAAAAAAAGATAAGTATTAGGAGAAATCCAGAGAGGTTAGACACAGGCTTTTGAGTACTTCCCTATGTGGGGGCCACACAGGATGTGCTTCTCTCTAGCAGCCAATTACATGGATGTGTACAAAATGTTTCTGCCTAGAGAATTCTGTTCAAACCTTTGGGTCAAATCTCTGGGTCTGAAGCTCTGTTGAGAGCCAGCCACAAAGGGACACCATGCTATGTGACCAGCCATGTCAACGGAAATTTAGGGTGCCAACAATGAAACTAAATGCACATCCTGTATGTTGATGTTTGTGCAAATTAATCCTGACAAGCTAATATAGCATGGTCCATTGCTTCAGGTATATACAACATAATTATCAACCATTAACACAAGAACATTGCAAGCCTATGCTCCCAGGGGTTGGCCAAACGTTCCAGGTTCCTTTGAAGACATACAAGGACTGAACAGCCAGACCTACTAGGTTCATACTCCCCTCACACTTCACATATTTTATTTAAACTCTCAATGGTTCCCCATTATCTGAGGTATTATATGAGTAAACTGAGGCTCTGTGACATGTTAAGATCACATCTATTAATTGTTCAAACTGAGATTAGAATGACTGGATCACATGCAACCTTTTATTGTGCTGTACTGCATTCTGGCTATCAGCTACTAGGGTGTCGTTATCCACAGATCACTCAATTCGTTGGTGTGAGCAAAATCCCTACTAGACCCAATCCACAACCTGCTATGGGCATATAAAGATGTCTTATGTTCATTTAGATCTCATTTCTTCATGGTCTGTACTCCTAAATAGGTGGCCGCCTTCCAGGCGCTGTACCTTATAAGGCCATCATAAAATTTTCAGAGAGCACAAAGCAAATCCTTATGCATAAAAGTTTAAGAGACAAGGTTAGGCGAGGTAGCTCACACCTGTAATTCTAGCACTCTGGGAGGCCAACATGGGTGGATTGCCTGAGCTCAGGAGTTGGAGACTAGCCTAAGCAAGATTGAGACCCTGTCTCTAGTAAAAATAGAAAAACTAGCCAGATGTGTGGTGGGTGCCTGTAGTTCCAGCTACTCAGGAGACTGAGGCAGGGGGATCACTTGAGCCCAAGAGTTTGAGGTTGCTGTGAGCTATGATGCCACAGCACTCTACCCAGGGTAAAAGAGTGAGACAATGTCTCACAAAAAAAAAAAAGAAAAGTTTTAAGAGACAATATATGGGCTTGGTGCCTGTGGCTCAAGTGGCTAAGGCGCCAGCTACATACACCTAAGGTGGTGCATTCGAATCCAGCCCGGGCCCACCAAACAACAATGATGGCGGCAACCAAAAAAAAAAAATAGCCAGTCCTTGTGGTGGGCGCCTGTGGTCCCAGCTACTTGGGAGGCAGAAGCAGGAGACTCACTTGAGCCTAGGAGTTGGAAGTTGCTGTGAGCTGTGATGCCATGGTACTCTACCAAGGGGGATAGCTTGAGGCTCTGTCTCAAAAATAATAATAATAATAATAATAAAATAAACATTTGATAAGATTTTTTAAAAAAGAGACAATATATGTATTAAATAAGTATTGTGAGAGCTACAGACTTGATTTCCTACGGGAATTACCTATTTTATTTTTAATTTTTATTTCAGATTAATATGAGGGTACAATTGGGTTGCAGTGTTTGCATGTGTTAGGTAAAGTCCCTGTTGGAGTTGTGTCCAGCACCTAGGAGGTGTGCCATATACCCTTACATTGTGCCCATTAAGTAGGAGCACACCATTCCCTTGGCCTCCTCTCCTCTACCCCTTCCCTTCTCCCCATCCCCTCAGCTTGAATTGAATTGAGTTTATCTCTTACGTGGGTGTACATTAGATCATCTACTGGCTTCATGTTAGTATTGAGCACATTGGACATTTGCTTTTCCATTCTTGTGATACTTTGCTAAGAAGAATGTGTTTCAACTCCATCCAGGTTAATGCAAAAGATATAAATTTTCCATCATTTTATGGCTGAATGGTATTCCATGGTATACATATACCACAGTTGATTAATCCATTCCTGGGTTGATGGGCATTTAGTTTGTTTCCAGGTTATTACGTGTTTTAAAAAGACAAACTGGGCTCGGCGCCTATAGCTCAACCGGCTAAGGCGCCAGCCACGTACACCTAAGGTGGCGGGTTCAAATCCCCAGCCCGGACCCACCAAACAACAATGACGGCTGCAACCAAAAAATAGCCGGGCGTTGTGGCGGGCACCTGTGGTCCTGGCTACTTGGGAGGCAGAGGCAAGAGACTCGCTTGA
>CAUYTI010148138.1:0-21565 GCA_963575145.1 Galago senegalensis
CAATCATGGGGTACAATGTGCTGGTTTTACATACAATTTGAAATGCTTTCATCAAACTGATCAACATAGCCTTCACAGCATTTTCTTAGTTATTGTGTTAAGACATTTATATTCTACACCTAGTAAATTTCACATGTACCCCTGTAAGATGCACCCTAGGCATGGTCCCACCAATTACTCTCCCTCCACCCAACCCTAAGGACTTTTAAAGGGAATTTTTTTTTTTTGAGACAGAGTCTCAAGCTGTCACCCTGGGTAGAGTCTCCCTGGCATCACAGCTCACAGCAACCTCCAACTCCTGGGCTCAAGCCAGTCTCCTGTCTCTGCCTCCCAAGTAGCTGGGATCACAGGTGCCCACCACAATACCTGGCTATTTTATTTTTTTTGGTTGCAGCCGTCATTGTTGTTTGGCAGGCTCGGGCTGGATTCAAACCCGCCACCTTAGGTGTATGTGGCTGGTGCCTTAGCCACTTAAGCCACAGGTGCCGAGCCAAAGGGAAAATATTTTTTATTCCACAAACAGGAAGAAGTAATACTTATAAGGAAGAAAACAATAGGTTGTCTAAAATGTAAATGGGCTATACAAACTAAGCTGATAGTTTTTGACTTTGGTACAGAGAAAATTAATACCAACAGCTGAATTCTGTATATAAGAAAAGGAAGCTGTTTACAAATATTGGAATACTTCCTTTCAATTCTTTCAGACAAATAGTAAGGAGTGGAAATGCTGAGTGATATTGGAATTTTTTTTTTAAAGAAATAATCGTTTATTTATTTATTTATTTTTGGAATTTTAAATGTAACTTTTGAGGAACTTCCAAACTGTTTCTGTTGCTGATTGCAGGGTTAACTGATCCGTGATGCAGAGGAAAGCACTGCAGATGAAATGAATAGCGTGAAAGGGAGACTGAGGCTCCATCAGGCACTCAGTAACTACCTATCTTTATTGATCCTCTTATATACTCTAAAAAATCTGCTAAAAGTTTAAAATAACAAACAGTTTAGAAAGTGAAGTGAAGTCATGGAAACTGCCGTTATAATATGATAAAGGAGTGGTAAAAGTAGGCATTATGGTCTTGTTCCTGAAATTAGGGGGAACGCTTTTAGTCTTTCACTCACTGAGTATGATATTAGCTGTGGCTTTTCACAAATCTGTAATTTCACATGAATTCTTATAAATTAATTACAATGCTCAATATTTTACTTTTTTGTTTTTTTGGACAAGGGTCTTGCTCTGCTGCTGGCCTAGAGGGCAGTGGCATTATAGCTCATTGTAATCTCAAACTCCTATGCATAAGTGATCCTCTTGCCTCAGCCTCCTGAGTAGCTGGCCAATTTTTCTATTTTTTAAAATTATTTTTTATTTCAAATTAATATGAGGGGAAGAGACAGGGTTTTGTCGTATTATTATGGCTGGTTTTAAATGCCTGGTCTCAAGTGATTCTTCCACCTTGGTCTCCCAAAGTGCTGGGATTACAGGCATAAACTACTGAGCTCTGTCAATTTTAACTTTTATTTCAAACTTGAGTTTTTTTTTTTTAACATGAAACAGTGTTGATTTTACCACAGAATTTTCCTGCACCCATAAACATATTTGTGTGGTGTGCCTTTTTTCTATTAATGTGGTATATAACAATGATTAATTTTCATATGTGGAACTACTTTTGCATTCATGGGATAAATTTTACTTTGTTATGATCTATAATATAATTCTTTAATGTGCCACTGGATTCAATTCACCAGTATTTTTAAAGGATTTCCATATGTATATTAATAAGGGATCCTGGTCTAGAGGTTTCTTTTATTGTCTTGTTTTATCTGGCTTTGATATCAGAGTAAAGAAGGTCTTATCAAATGACTTAAGATATCTTTCCTCCTTTTCTGTTGTATGGAAAAATTTGGAAAGAATTGGAACTAATTATTCTTTAATGCAAGGTAGAATTTTCTAGTGAAGCTGTTGACTCTAACACCTTTCCTTTTTTGGGAGTCTTTGATTACTGACTCAATATTCTTTAGTTGTCTATTAAAATATTCTATTTACATTTCAGTCAGTTTTGGTGATTGTATGTTTCTAGAAATGTATTCATTTTATTGTCATTATCTAATTTGTTGGCTTATAATTATTCAGAGTTTTTTTTTTTCCCACAGTTTTTGGTCAGGGCCAGGTTTGAACCTGCCACCTCTGGTATATGGGGTCGGTGTCCCACTCCTTCGAGCCACAGGTGCTGCCCCAGAGTTTTTTTTTTTTTCCTTTCTTTTTCTTCTTCTTTTTTTTTTTTTTTTAGGCAGAGATTCATTGTCATTCTTGGTGGAGTTCTATGGCATCACAGCTCACAGCATCCTCAAACTCCTAGGCTTAAGCAATTCTCTTGCCTCAGCCTCCCAAGTAGCTGGGACTATAGGTGCCCACCACAGCGCCTGCCTGTTTTTAGAGATGGGCTTTCACTCTTGCTCAGGCTGGTCTCAAACCCCTGAGCTCAGGCAATCCACCCACCTCGGCCTCCCAGAGTGCTGGGATTACAGGCAAGAGCCATTGTGCCCTGCCTATTCAGAGTATTATGTTATAATTCTTTTTATTTCTATAAGTTTCCCACTTTCAATGTGATGTTAGTAATTTATGCTTTCCCCTTTCTTAGACAATTTAGCTATGATTTTGTCAATTTTTTGATCTTTCCTTTTGGTTTCATTAATTTAATTTAATTTTTTCTTTTTCAATTCTTTATCTCGCTTATCTTTGCTCTAATCTTTGTTTTTTCCTTCTTTTACTAGTTGTTGTTTTAGTTTGCTCTTCTAGTTCCTTACAGTGTAAAGTTAGGTTATTCTTTGAGATTTTTTTCTTTTCAAATTTATGTATTTATAGCAATAAATTTCCCTTTTAGGACTCTTTAACTGCATCCTGTTAATTTTGGTATTTTTTTTCTCTCTCTCTATTTTCTGCATTCCCTTTTGGTTCTTCCTTTGACTCACTGATTGTTTAAGCATGTGTTAATGTCCATACATTTACATATTTAAAATTTTTCTTCATTATTGATCACTAATTTCTTTCTATTATCAGAGAAAATAGGCTGTATGAATTCAGTACTTTAAAATTTGTTGATTTTTTTGGTGGCCTATATAATTGTCTATCCTGGAGAATGTTCCATGTGTATTTGAGAAAAATACGTGCTGTATTTTGCTGGGTACAAAGTGTAACTCTAGAAGGCAATAGCAACATCCATATGTAAAATAATACCGTGGAGTGTGGTAACAGGTTTTATTGAACTTATGAAGAATTTGCAATGAAAACATTTTGGGTCAACAAAGAGTGACATATTTCTCTTCATACATTTTAGGCAGAAGCTATCAATCTAGCTGATATTTAAAAAAATTCCCTTATAATACAAAAAGCAAGTACCAAAATATATAAAAAGAAAAATTTGAATTAAAAATTAAAATGAAAAAATGTTTCCTTATAGTTTGGACCAAAAATGTAAATTCACATTGTACTCGGGAGCACATTGTACATGGCAAAATATGACATTCTGCTGCTGTTGAGTGGAGTATCTGTTAGGTCCAGTTGGTTTATTTATTTATTTATTTTCTCATTTGGTTTAGAGTGTTATTCATTTCTTTTGTTTCCTTATTGGTCTTTTATCCTTGTTCTGTTATTGAAAGCCATGTATTGAGGTATCCAACTATTGTCACAGGACTAATTTCTCCCTTCAATTCTTTTTTTGCTTCATATATTTTGGTGCTTTCCTATTAAGTTCAAATGGATTTAAATATTTGTAACTTCTTACACTTTATCAACATGTAATGTCTTTTTGTTGTCTTTTGTAAAAATTTTTTATTTAACATCTGTTTTGTCTGATATAATAGCATATCCAAACTCAGGCTCTCTTTTGTTTACTATTCAAATGAATATCTTTTTATTCTTTTTATTTCAACCTATTTGAGTATTGTTGGATTAAATATGAGTCTCTTGAAAACAGCCTATGTTTGCATCATTTCCAAAATTAAATTCTGCCAATGTATGCTTTTTGATTGGAGAGCTTAATTCATCTTATGTGAATTATTTATTGATAAATACTTATTTATGCCATTTTGCCATTTGTTTTCTATGTCATATACTTTTTGTTCCTCAGTTTCTCCATTACAGCCTATTTTTGTGTTAACTGATTTTTTATTGCATGTCATTTTAATTCCTTTCTCACTCTCTCAGTGTATGCTTTTATTAATGCTTACCGTGGAAATGACATTTGATGTCTTAAATTTTTCAAAAATTAGTTTAAATTAATGCCTATTTACTTTCAGAAATATGCAAAATCTCTGTTTTTGTACAGCTTCACATCTCATTCTTTATTTTCACAAATTACATCTTTATGCATGTATACTCAAAAACATAGCCATTATTATGTGCATTTTTGTTTAAATGATATCATGAAAAAAGGAATTATAAAAAATGGAATTTATATTTGCTATGTAGCTACCTTAAACAGTTTATTTATTTCCTCATAAAGTTTAATTTTACTGTCTAATGTCATTTCATTTCAGCTAAATGAAATTCATTGAGCTTTTTATAAGATAGATCTCCTAGCATAAAACTATCAGCTTTTGTTTATCTGGAAAGTCTTAGTTTCTCCTTCATTTTTAAAACTTCCAAGTATTTGGCAGTGCCTGTGGCTCAAGGAGTAGGGTGCTGGCCCCATATATCAGAGGTGGTGGGTTCAAAACCTAGCCCCGGCCAAAAGACTGCAAACAAACCAAAACAAACAAAAAAACTTCCAAGTATTAAGAGGGGACAAATGTTTTTGTTACATGAATATCTTGTAGGATGCTTAGATTGGGGTTTTTAGTGTGTCTATCACTTGAATAGTGTTCATTGTACCTAACAGGTAGGTTTTCTTTTTTTGAGACAGAGTATCACTATGTGCCCTCAATAGAGTGCTGTGGCAGCAACCTCTCCTACTCTCCCCTTGGCTCCCTTCTTGATTTTCAACGACCTTTGCATCTCTTTGTTCTCCTTGTGACCACTGATTAGTTCTTCATTATTAGTGAGTACATGTGGGTTTGTTTCTTTATTCCTTAGATACTTCACTTAGGATAATGGTCTCTAATTCCATCCAAGTTGCTTCAGAAGACATTACTTTCATTCCCTTTTATGGCTTAGTACTCTGTGGTGTCTGTGTGATTAGCAATATTGAACATGTTTTTGTTTGTTAGCCATTTGTCTATCTTTTGAAAAACTTATGTTTATGTCTTTTACCCATTTCTTAATGGGGTTGTTTGTTTTCTTCTTGCTGATTTGAGTTTTTCTTTGTAGATTTGGGATATTAGCCCTTTATCAAATGTATAATTTGCCAATATTTTCTTCCACTCTGGAGGCCACTTACTCTGTTGATTATTTCCTTTCCTGTGCACAAACTTTTTAAATTTAATCATGTTCTGTTTATTTATTTTTGTTGTTGCTTATTTGCCTTTGAGGTCTTTATGTATCAATTCTTTGTCTAGGGCAATGTCTAGAAGAGTTTCCCCTATGTTTTATTCTATATTTTTTTATGGTGTCACATAATTATTCTTTTTTTTTTTTTTTGCAGTTTTTGGCGGGGGCTGGGTTTGAACTCGCCACCTCCAGTATATGGGGCCAGTGCCATACCCCTTTGAGCCACAGGCACCACCCATAATTATTTTATCTATTTTGAATTAACTTTTGTATATGGCAAGAAATAGAGGTGCTGTTTCATTCTTCTGTATTTGGGTATCCAGTTTTTCTAGTACCACTTATTGAATAAGGCTTCCTTTCTCCAGTGTATGTTATTGTTTGCTTTGTAGAAGACCAGTTGCTTGTAAGTAGATGGTTTTATTTCTGAGTTATCCATTCTGTTCAATTGGTCTAAGTCTGTACTTTAATACCAGTACTATGCTGCTTTGTTACTTTGGCCTTGAAGTATAGTTTGAAGTCAGGTGATGTGATACCTCCAGAATTGTTCTTGCTCAAGATTGCTTTGGTTATTCAGGCTCCTTTTTTATTCCAAATGAAGCTTAGGATTAGGCAAGGATGTCTGCTCTCACCACTGGTATTCTATATTGTACTGGAAGTTCTAGCCAGTAAAATGAAATAAAAGAGAAATAAAATAAATTTTGATTTTGAAAGGAAGAAGTAAAACTGTACACAAAACCAACATAGTCCATCCAGTATGTAGACAATCTTAAGGCGTCCAAAAAACCTGTTAGAACTAAGAAATTAGTTGAATGTGTTCATAGAATATAAGACCAATATACAAAAAGTTATTTATACTTCCATATGTTAGCAAGGAACAGTAGAAAATAAAATTAAGAAAATCATTCCATTCACAATAGCAGGGAAACACTTTAGAAATATATTTCACAAAAGAAATGCAAGACTTCAAAACTGAAACTATAAGACATCATTGATGGAAATTAAAGAATGTCTAATAAATGGAGAGACATTCCACATTCATGGATTTTATGATAACATTTCCTAGATGGAATTTCTTCCCAGATTGATCCATAGTATTAATACAATTCCTATCCAAATTCTATAGGCTTTGTTTTCAGTAAATTACAAGCTGATGCTAAAATTTAGAGGGAAATTCAAGAGATCCAGAACAGCCAAGACAATCTTACAAGAGGACATATACTTTCCAATTTCAAAACTTACGACAATGCTAAAGTAATCAAAACAGTGTGGTACTGGCATAAGATACAAATATCAACCAAGGGAATAGAATTTATGTTCCATTAATAAATTCTTACACTTATGGTCAATTCATTTTTTAATAAATGTGTAAAAGTAGTTCAGTGATACTATTTTCAATAAATTGTGCCAGGACAAATTGTGTTGCAAATGTAGAGGTAAAAAATAATTAAACTAGAAGACACTTCATTAAACATGAAGAAAAAATCTTCATGATTTTCAGTTAAGTAGAGTTTTTAGATATGAGACAAAAAACACTATCCATACAATAAAAATATTTGAAAAGCTGAAATCCATCAATATTCAAAACTTTTATAATTGAAGGGACACCAGTAAGATACTATTAACAGCTTTTGTTCAAAAAAGTGTTTATAAAATGAAGAATATGTAGATAAAATGTAGTATCTACCTAAAGTGGAATGAAATTCACCAATCAAAAAGACCAAATGCTGAGATATGCTACAACCTAGATGCATCTCAAAAACATTACTGTAAACTAAAAAATCCAGATACAAGATGATTTTACTTATATGACATGTCTAGAAATATCAAATCTATAGAGGCAGTAGATATATTAGTAGATGCCTGTCTTGGGTGTGGTAATAGGTTAACTGTAAACAGGCAGATAGATCTTTTGCCTGTTGTATATATAATGGAAATATTCTAACACTGGCCTGTGGTAATTATTTTAGAACACAAATTTACTAAAAATGATAAATAAAATTAATTAAAACTAGTGACTATGATATGTAAATAATGACTAAACAGAGCTGTTCTTTTAAATGTGAGAAATTTATGCTCAAATATGCATGGCCTTTGAAAATACCCATTTAACTTACTAATTATATTTCAACCTTATTTAGTAAAATATAATTACATTTTGCTCTTTACATAAATAATGTGGTCCCAGGAAGAATCAGAGTTAGACGCACACATGTATACACACAGTCAATGTGCTCCTTCTTTCTCAATTTTAGATAAAGCTAAAATACAAAATCAGCCTAAAGTATGAAAAATTTATAGAACGCCTTTATTTTCCCTGATTGTAATTTCATCTTTATTTTATTTGTGATACTCTTAAAGGTTAGTCCCAGGGAATATACTTAATCTTTTTTGTTTTTTGAGACAGTGTCTCAGTCTATTGCCCAGTCTAGAGTGCCATGGCCTTAGCCTAGCTCACAGCAACCTCAAACACCTGGGTTTAAGCAATTCTTATGCCTCAGCCTCCCAAATAGCTTGGACTGTATAGGCACCCATTATAGTGCTTGGCTAATTTTTCTTATTTTTAGTAGAGATGAGGTCTTATTTGTGTTCATGTTGGAATCAAACTCCTCTCACCTCAGCCTCCCAGAGTGCTAGAATTATAGGCATGAGCCACCACTCTTGGCCTGAACTGAATCTTTTGTTTAAGCTAGGAGTTCAAGGTTCCTTATTTATAAAGTAAAGATAGTAGTAGCTAATTTATAGAGGTGCTATGAGGATTCGACATAATGTACATAAAGCTATTTGTACATAATAGGTGTCTGACAAGTAGTAACTCTTCTAAATCTGGGGGTGACTTAAATGAAATTTATCTTGGATTTTATGTTGAGGCTTTATTCTTTCCCCCAGCCTGTGAATATAATTTTGGTAAAGATACACACACAGAATAACAAGGCTGACCACCTCAAGTGGAGGGAGGACTGGTTTTATTTGTCTTTCACAATTTGAGTGTAAGTGTGCAAGGCTGGAAAGGAATAGTTTGTGTTTAGGGAACTGGGGAGCCTCAGCTACTCACATGGTTTACTGCAGTTTAGGTAGATGCTCCGAAATTGTTTGCTACAGCCTTTTTTCAACTGAAAGTCATCAAAGAATATGCTGACAATCATTGCAAAGTTGTAATTGGGAAGCATCATTAATAAATGTTCAACCAAAATTCTGGAGGAAGAAGGAAACTGCTCCGCTGTGATTTAAAAGATGATAGATTAGCTTCAATTATATGTGATGAATCTCACCCAAACAACAAACTTCCCCCAAGTGATTAGATCAAGCTCAGAGAAACACCAATCTAGCAGATGATTCTTGAGGAAACACTAGTTATTAGTTGCTAAATTTGTTCACTTTGGTAGTTTGTAACATCTATCATAGAGTCAATCATAGAGTTCAAGAGAAGACTTGGTTAACAATGTTTCTCTAGGATATGTCCTCATCCCACTAGGTGTGAGTCTGTTTCTTTTTCCTCACCCACTATTCCCCTTTTCCTCTCTCCCTTCACCTCTATCTTTTGCATACCCACTTAATAACTATTTGCTGATTGCCCAAAGCATAGGTTTTCAGAGTCCTGGAAGTTAAGTGCTTAACAATTAATGTTTTTACCCTCAGGCCCTTTCATTTTCATTTATTTAATGCATTTCCTGGGGAAAGGGAAAGTTGGGTGCAGTCCTTACCATGGTGTGTTATTATGGCTTGAACAATAATACTGAAAACAGCTGAAAAGTAGTTAAAGAGAGTGAGCTTGATGTAGGCAGCAGTACTACTAGAAAACAGGAAGCTTCCAAGATAGATGAAAGGAATAGTGCACCATCCATACACCATAAAGATCAATATTGTGTCCAGAAAGTGGTAATCCACGACAAATGCTTCCACTCCGCAAAAAAAAAATACTCCCTAGGGCACAGAGTATAGAGGAAAAAAAAAGGATACTTACTGTACAAGAAGAAATCAAACCAGGACAGTTACAAAACATCAAGCACAGCCTTAATTGCAGCATGAGATTATTTGTTACTTAAATTATTTTATTCCCTTAAAAAAAAACAAAAACAAAACCCTCAGCTCGTGAGCCTGAAGTGAGCTACTTTTTCCTCAGCAGAGGACATTGTTATAAGCAAAATGACTTTCTTTTGCTTTTCTATATTTTCTCTTTGACCTGTTTTATTTTTTAATTTTCTCCCCTGATTGAAGTCAGAGTAATTATGTCTGTATTAAGTCCAATTTTGAATTCTCTAGAAAAGAATGTAACCTAGGGAGTAGACTATTTTTTTAAAGATTTTCTTTGTGTCTGATGCATCACTCCCCACTTTTAGACTGGCTCCTGACTCTCCTCAGAGCTTGCACTCATCTCAGTAACATGAGGCCTTCCTTGTCTGATTATTCTTTATTCCACTTGAGAATCTAACCAGGAAGCACAAATTTAGAGTGGGTTAGACTAGTGAGAAGGGAATTTCTAGAATTGTTAAAGAAGATCATTTCCCAGAAATTGGTAATTGGTTGGTAATTATAGTTTATTCAGAGATAGTGAAATTCTCTCTTTTGAGCAATGACATAATTATTTAGCAAGATGACTAATAAATGAAAGCAGGGGTTAAAATAAGAATAGTCTCCATTAGAATCCTATGAAGTTATTGGAAATAGATTACATTCAAATAATAGTGTTCAAAGCAAGTACATAAAGAAAGTGAGCAGTCATAGGTGAAAGACCCCAATAGGTGTAAACCATACTTGGTTCTTTCTACTCCAACTAGGAAGACTGAAATTAAAAGAATAAATACAATCAGAAAGAAATTGTGGATAACCTGGAAGCACCTTTGTTGCAAGGCTTATACAGTTTAGGAATGCCCGAAACTAAAACCTATTTCAAAGAAAATTTAAATCTCTAGTTGGATAAATAAAATGACATATTCTGTTGTCAGATAGGGCATATAACTTAACATGGTAAAAAGGTAAATTTTTCCAAATTAACCTAAATGAAAATAGTTACAGGACTTTTTTTGAAATTAGATGTGCTGATTCTAATATTTACATGTAAACAAAATATCAAGATAAACAGGATATTTTGCAGATTAATGAGGAATTTGAAAACTGTCAATCCATAAAAATAATTAAATGTAGTATAAAACTACCATAATTAAATGGTGCCTTATAGATACACCATTGTAACAGAACAATTAGTTGAATAGGAATTTCTCATGTGCAACATAAGGAAAATGAATCTTTGTGAAATTTTAGCTAACACTTACCAGTAGTAAGCAGCAGAAAATGAAGAAGTAGATGAGATCGTACAACAAAGCAGAGAGCCAGTAAACAAGTAAATAGACCCCACTCACAAACTGGATGTGTTTTGCCTTACTGATTCTTTCAATTGCTGTCTGGAGACAAAAGCCACCGACCACAACAGCCAGGGTAAATGCCAAACTTAATGCTACATCTAATCCTCGTGCAGGTCTACAGAAGATGAAATAAAAGATGAAAATATTGATTTCAGTAGCTATTTTCAAATATGTATGGCTAGATAGCAAGGGGCTATCTTAAGGCTCAATTCTAATAAAAGGAAAATCATACATACGCTATCTTAGAACCATAAAGAGGGACAGGTTGAGGCTTGTTGGAGACTGTAATGGAAGCACTGGGGCCAGAAAGTGACATGAAAAGAATGTTGTCTAACACCGCCAGGGATGTTGCAGCTGAATGGTATGCCTCATTATTGAACAAAATAGTAATTACTGTTTCGTCTTTTTCAACCTCAATGGAAAGTGCAATAATGCAGAAGTCATGACACTTTCTACTTCCCAATATGTAATCTCTTACACTACCTAGAATAAAAAAGAAGTAGGTCAGTGAGTTAATATGTAATATATTACCTACTACTTATGATGGAGAGGAGCAATCAAGTTTTTTTCCTTTCTTGCCATTTACTACTTCCCCTTTCAACTTCCTACAATGCGTCTTTTGAATATTTACCTTTCTCTTCAAGAATTCTCTTCTATCACGGATCCCTACAGTAATCTTGCTATATAGTCTACAATCTGAAAAACACAGTGAAACTAAGATTTTTGCTCTTTTTTTGTCTAATACAAGCATAGTTTGTTCATCTTTTCAAAAAATAATTTTTGTTATTTTGGTCATTTACATTTCCATATCAACTTTAGGATTAGTTTGTCAATTTCTGCAAAAATGTCTGCTGGAATTTAGGGATTGTATTGAATCTACAGATTAATTTTGGAAGAATTGCTATAATGATATTCATACTTATAGAATGTCTGTCCAAGTATCTGCAATTTCTCTAATTTCCTTTAGCAATATTTTGTGATTTTTAGTGAACAAGTTTTGAACTTCTTTTCCTAAATTTTTTCCTAGATTTTTAATTATTTTTGATATCATTGTAAGTTTGGGGAATTTGTGCTTTCTTTCCCTTAGGAATGTGTCCATTCCATCAGAGTAGGATTTTGTTTTTTAAATCCAGTCTGAAAACCTTTCTTTTGATCAGAGCGTTTACTCTATATTTAACATAATTATTGATATGCTGGGATTTATATCTGCTGTTTTGTTACTGTTTTCTATATGTACTAAGCCCTTTCTGTTCTTTCAACTACTGCATTTTGCATTAAACATATGTCATACTGTACCATTAACTTCCTTTTTGTTGTTATTTGACTTTATTTATTTATTTTTGCAGTTTTTGGTGGGGACTGGGTTTGAACCCACCACCTCCGGCATATGGGGCCAGTGCCTTACTCCTTTGAGCCACAGGCACTACCCTGTTTGACTTTACTTTTAAAAGTTATTTTCTCAGTGGTTGCTACAGGGTTGTCCAAAGTAGCATAGGCTACATGCTGATTTTGCAAGGACTTTGCTTATCTGTGGTGTTGGGTATTACAAAAAAGTATTCATGGGCCGTTTTGCTAATAAGCTTATGTTAGTGTCTCTGTATTTATTGTGTGGGCCTAGAGAACTCTTGTTCTTCCAATGTGTGACAGAGGAAGAAAAATGGTGGGACATCCTGGACCATATAAATCCTAATATAAAACATTTAATTAAGATAAATACCAACTTACTTCTAATAGTTCACAAAAACTTTGCTCCAACATAGCTCCCTTCCTTCCCTCATCTTTTATGCTGTTTTATTACACATTATAATCTTATATGGCATCAGCCCACTAATACAATTTTGTAGTTATTTTATGTTGTCATCTTTTTCAGTTAGGAGAAAAAAAGAGTTAAAATATATCTTTACTTTTATATTTATCTCTATGATTATCCTTGCCAGGGGTTTAATTTCTTTATATGGATCAGTTACCATCTAGTGTCCTTTCATTGCAGACTGAAAAAAATTCCTTTAGTATTGTTATAAGTTGGTAGGTCTGCTGGTGATGAATTCTCTGTTTTTGTTTATCTGGGAATGCCTTTTCTTTTTTTTTTTTTTTCTTATTGGTTGATAATTCTTATCTTTTAGTTCTTTTGGTGTTATACCATACCATAGTCCACTCACCTCCATGGTTTCTGGTAAAAAGTCAGCTGTAAATTTTATTTATAATTCCCTGCATGTCTTCATATAGTCCTCCCTGTCTTTATGTACATCTAAGTCTTAATTTCTTCTTATAAGAACATCGGCCATGTTGGATGAGGGCCCACGCAATGATCTCATTTTTAACTTAATTGACTTTTAAATTACTTTATCTTCAAATATAGTCACATTCTGAGATACTGGGAATTAGAAGTTCAACATATGAATTTGAGGTGGTGGTGGAGATATAATCATCTCAAAACTCCTTGATTTCTCTCTTTGTTGTTGTTGACATCTGAACATTTATGATAAATATTTTAACAGCTCTGGTATTCAAACTCCCCTACCCTCCAAGTTTGTTATTACTATTATTTTTTTTCCTTTTTAAAATTGTTGCTCATTTGTTCAGTGACTTACATGAACTAATTCTGTATATTATGCACTTTCTACAGTGTGAATCACCTGATTTATCTGATTATGGCTTTTAATTTTGTGCCTGGCTCTTAGAGGTCAGCCCTAGGCCTATATATTTTAGTAATCAGCAAAATAATTTCCTTAAATGCTTCGAGACAGTTAAGTCTTCCATCCTTTGCCACATGGATCTGTGTGAAGGCACACCTTCAAACTTTGGGGAGTTTATGCAAGTCAGCTTCCACTTTCATTTACTGCTTGTATAGGTCTCTACATAAACCAGAGGTAAGTGACTGGAGTCTTTTCCTTTCCTAGGTAATTTGTGGGCATGCTCACTACCATTCTGTGTCTTCTAGATCCCAAGAGATATCAGAACTTTTCAAAGTTCACTGTGATAATCTAGCTTTCCTGGCACTTCTTTTTAATTTGTTGCTAGGGTCTTATTTGGTTCAATTGGTATGACAGCTTAAGCTAGCTGTGGTGATGTTACCAGAAGATTGTTACCATTTTTTGTAATGCCTTAGAGACAGGACCTTACAGAGTTGAGCTATGATTCAAATTTAGTAGCAACAATGTCTTAGGAATGGAGTTTTTCAGGTAGCTGCTAGTTGACAGTGCTCTATATGTGGAACTTTATTTATTTATTTTTTTCAGTATTTTCCATTTATAAACTTTTGGGTGAAGTCATTCTTTTTAAAGTTTTTTATTCTTTCTTATTAAATCATAACTGTGTACATTAATGTATTTATGGGGTACAATGTGCTGATTTTATATAAAATTTGAAATACAACAAACTGGTTAACATAGCCTTCACTGTACTTTCTTAATTGTTGTGTTAAGACATTTATACTCTACACTTAGTATATTTGACATGTATCCTTGTAAAATGCATCATATCTGTGGTCCCACCAATTGCCCTACCTCCACTCATCCTCCTCCCTTCCCTCCCCTCCCTCTCCTCTTCTCTCTTCATCTTGGGCTGTAGTTGGGTTATAGCTTTCATATGGATGTGTGGGTGATTATATATTGATTTAATAGTAGAGATGAATAAATTGGATACTTTTTCTTCCATTCTTGGGATACTTTACTAATAAAAATATGTCCCAGCTCCATCCATGTAAACATAAAAGAGGTAAAGTCCCCATCATTTTTCAAGGTTGCATAATATTCCACGGTGTACATATACCACAATTTATTAATCCATTCATGGGTTGATGGGCATTTGGGCTTCTTCCATGACTTACCAATTATGAATTGGGCTACAATAAACATTATGATGCAAATATCTTAGTTATAAAGTGATTTTTGGTCTTCTGGATATATACCTAGTAGAGGAATTGCAAGATCAAATGGCAGGTCTATTTTTAGATCCCTAAGTGATCTCCAAACTTCTTTCCAAAAGGAACTATTAACTTGCATTCCCACCAGCAGCGCAGAAGTGTTCCCTTTTCTCCACATCCACACCACCATCTATAGATTTGGGATTTTGTTATGCAGGCTACTCTTACTAGAGTTAGATGATATCTCAAAGTGGTTTTGATTTGCATTTCTCTGATGATTAAAGATGATGAGCATTTTTTCATGTGTCTGTAGGTCATGCACCTGTCTTCTTCAGAGAAGTTTCTATTCAAGAAGCCCACAATGAAATTGGATCACTTGTTCTTTTCTGGCTAATACATTTGAGTTCTCTGTGGGTTTAGGTTATCAAACCTTTGTCAGAAACCTTTGTCTTCCATTCTGAGGGCTGTCTGCTTGCTTTACTTACTGTGTTCTTGGCTTTGCAGAAGCTTTTTAATTTGATCAGGTCTCAGTAATGTATTTTTGGTGTTCTTCAATTGCCCAGGGCGTCCTTCTCATAAAGTATTCTCCCAGGCCAATTTCTTCAAGAATTTCCTTTGCACTCTCTTTAAGTATCTTTATAGTTTGATGTCTTAGATTTAAGTTTTTTTATTCAGTGAGAAATAATTTTTGTTAATGGTGAAAAATGTGGGTCCAGTTTCAGTCTTCTACAGGTGGCCAGCCAGTTCACCCAGCACTATTTGTTAAATAGGAAGTCTTTTTCCCACTGAATGTTTTTAATTGGCTTATCAAAGATCAAATGACAGTAAGTAGTTGGGTTCATCTTTTGGTTTTCAATTCTGTTCCATACATTACCTATCTGTTTTTGTGCCAGTACCATGCTGTTTTGATCACTATAGATTTATAGTAAAGTCTGAGGTCTGGTCGTGTGATTCCTCCTGTTTTGTTTTTATTTCTGAGTAATGAAAAACCTCCTGGCTAATCGAGGTTTTTTCTGATTTCATATAAAATGAAGTATTGTTTTTTCCAGGTCTTTAAAGTATGACAGTGGTGCTTTAAAAGGGATTGAATTAAATTTGTATATTGCTTTGGTTAGTATGGACATTTTAACAATGTTGATTCTTCCTAGACATGAGCATGGTATGTTTTTCCATTTGTTAACAAATGTTAACAAAGGATATCCAAATAGAGTCAGAGGAGATCATATGATTTTATACCTGGAAAACCCCAGGGACTCAACTATAAAACTCTTTGAAGTGATCAAAGAATACAGCTGTGTCTCAGGATACAAAATCAACATTCACAAATCAGTAGCTTTTTGTTTTTGTTAAACAAATCAGTAGCTTTTATATATACCAATAATAATCAAGCTGAAAAATCAGTCAAGGACTCTGTTCCTTTTACAGTAGTGCCAAAGAAGATGAAATATTTGGGAATTTACCTAACAAAGGACGTGAAAGACCTCTACAAAGAGAACTATGGAACCCTGAGAAAAGATATATGTGGAACTTTAAACTTCAAACTGAGCTCTAGAGAGTGTAACCTTTTCCGCTATTGGCTTTTCATGGCTATATATCACTGAGCTCTAAGTGAGGGTGATAGGAATAATACCAAGTTAAATGCCATAGACCCTATTCTAATAGAGAAAGTCAATAGTTATTCTTGAGTAGAAACTTTTTTGTTTGTTCTGTATTTTTGCTCAATCTCTGGTGTTCTAAAATGCTTGATTAAAAAAAGATATAGTTTGGTAAGCATTTTTCTTGATCTTTATGGGAGAAGGCGTTAATTCTACCTTACCAAAAGTTAAAATGTTCCATTCACTAGGTATTGGGGGTAATTTGTTACACAGGAACAGATACCTAAAAAGCTACCTAAAAGGTTGTTTTTAACATTAGCGCATGGACAATAATGCAGATAATGTATTTAGTGTGGTTCTTACCAAAGGTAAACATTGAAAAAATTAAGTATTTATTTACACTACTTCCAAAAAATTAGTTCCAAAGAGTCAGTCTAGCAATCTCTTAGCCATTTGTTTTTAGAGTAGCCAATATAATAAAAAATAGCTTTCTGAGCTTGGAACCAATATTCCACTCTGTGAGAACTTAAAGAGATATATTTGTATTCTGGTGAGAATAAATATTCTATGGTAAGTTTTACAATATTATAGTATTTTGGTTCTTTTTCCATTTCTGAAAGGTAATATGATTAGCTGAAAGAACACCTATAGCCAAAAAATCTCCATTATTTATTAACTTTTGCATCAGGCTTTCTTGAAGTATACATTCTTTTTTACCTTTGATTCAGCTGCCTTTATGATACTGGTAATTAGTAGGAAATGTGTAAAAGTAGGAAATGGGTAGCTCAATACTACAGTTATATCCCTGGTTTGTAAGTGACACAAATACAGAGAAACCTTTTTTTCCCCTCTATCAATCTTACCTTGTATTTCCTGCAGTTCTTGATTCTTAGATTTTAAAAAAATCTTAAGGTTCTTTATGAGAGTCAGAACCAAATCTGAATTCCCTGAAACTGAGTAAGGCACAATGGTTTGGCCATAATGACTCAATTCCATTTCCCTGGAAGGCTCAACATTCTTTGGTACTTTAAGAGTTCTTAGGACATATGAAGTAATAACCAAAATTACTATTATTTGAAGGAGTGTCAACTTCCAGTTGCGCCAACTAAATAGTGCCCTTTTCATAAACATGGAACGAAATTGCTGGAAGTAAAGTGGTAACTAAAAAGTAGAGAAAAACATAGATTACATTGTGTAATGTTGTACATTATAACATTATAGTATTTTGGAGTATAACTGTCCAAAGCCTCAAGTAGGACTCAAGTCGGACATTTGTGTTGATATCCATTAATGTAAATGCTTCAAAATTTTATGTTAGAACATATACACATATAATAGAAATGCATGCTTTGTATTGAACCCAAGTAAACAATAAGATCCCTTATTTGTGTAAGGTATTAAATGAAAGGATTAAGATCTGATATAACTACACTAAAAATATTAACAAAATAATGTCTTGTAGTATTTCTGATCAGAAACAAAAATTGTTTGCCTCTTCTATTTATTATTACACCATAATCTATTTTATCCATTTTATAAGAGAAACACCTCTATAAAGCTATTATCTTTCGGCTTGTTTTAGTACACATACTTAGGTTCATAATGAGAAATTTTCCTTAATTTTGTCCTTTTGAATAAAATAGTAATAACTCTTGGGTCTTTTCAGAACTGAACAAAGGGAAAATTTATATTAAAAGGTTTTCGAAGTCACTCTAAAAAATAACAGTGGTGAGAGTAGTAGTGTGATCTTTATTTAGAACCCATTTTTCCTACACCAGAAAATTAGTGGGATTTTAGTACAGACTGGTCCATATATTGCTGAGTCTTCTATGGCTGACCTCCAAAAATCTTTTATGTTCAGATATTGAACATGAACATCTACCCAAATGAAACATACAATGTTTACATGCTTAGTGAATATGCTTACCCCGGTATTGAATTTAATCATAGAAAGTTCCTTCAAATTGGAATAAGATGGCTTCTCATAATTTATGGGCATAGTAATCCGTTTCTTGTCTTCTTCTAGGTTTTGGCTCATGAAGGAAATGGTCTGGTTACCCTGAGGCCTTCTTTGGAAAGATGAAAGCTTACTGACTCTACACACATACACACAAAAAAAGCACAAAGCATTTCATTTTAACAGTAGTCTCAATCTATTTTATTTGAGGACTGTCAAACAAAGTTCCAAATTTGGAAAATTCCTTGGTTTTTCTCACTGACTGGCAGAAACACTGTATAGAGTCAGCAGAACAGTGTTTCCCAATCACCAGTCAGAGGACTACTGCCATTTGATGCTAAGGTTTTCATCATTCTGAGGCAATATGAAAAAAAGAGACAACTACAATATGTTGTATATCATTAAAATGAACTTACTAAAGTTATATTTAATCAAGGATATTATCTCTCCCCAGACAGTTAAAATGCTATTTATTTTATGAAATGATGGGGACATTGAAGAGTAAGTTGTGTTATTTTAAGCCCTTACATTTCCTATATTTCCTATTATTGCCTAAGTCTGAAGCTGAGTCTTTGGATGTGGATACTTAAGAAGAAAAAGGAAAGATATATGAGTAATTATCATTTAAGGAAGAAAATAATAAATAGCATAATAGAAGAAAAAAGTTATCACACTATATTGAAAGGCAGGAAAAATTATACCAGTAGAAATCATAGAACACTGGCAGGAAATACATGATTTTAAAAGATATTTTTATTTATTTATTTATTTTTTTGAGACAGAGTCTTGTTCTGTCACCTAGGCTAGACTGCCATAGCCATAGCCTAGCTCACCTCAACCTCAAACTCCTGGGCTCAAGTGATCCTCCTGCCTCAGCCTCCTGAACACTGAACTCTTGAGCATGCACCACCAAACCTGAATATCTAGGATTATAGGCAGGTAACAAAAATAAGCTGGCTTATTTTTCTATTTTCAATAGAGATGGTGTCTTACTTTGCACAGGCTGATCTGGAACTCTGACCCCAAGAGATCCTTCTGCCTCGGCCTTCCATGAGCCACCATGCCCAGCCTAAAAGGTATTTTTCTAACCACAGAACTATTACTTTGGCAGGCCCTGAGTGGAGCATCTTCCCAGTCCCTTCACTTCTGGAGATAATCTCAGCCTGCCTGACTTGACATTTGTGCTGCCTGCTTGGCCCTCCTGCCCCTGCCCTCCAGGTTGAATCTGCTGGTGAGAAGTTTGGATCCTGTTTCCATTTTTTACACGTGGCTAATCAGTTTTCCCAGCACCATTTATTGAATTCCTTCCTCCAGTGTATATTTTTGTCTGCTTTGTTCAAATATCAGATGGCAATGTAAGTATGGCTTTATACTTGGGTTCTCTGTTATGATGCAATGATCGAACTGAAACCATTGAAATAGAAAATATCACCTCTGAAACTAGCCTCATGTTGGCATCTAATCTTTGATAAAGCAAACAAAAGCATACACTGTCAGAAAAAGAATCTCTATTCAACAAATGGTCCTGGGAAAATTGGTTAGTCACATGTAAAAGACAGAAACAGGACCTGCACCTCTCACCACTCACAAAAAACAACTCAGAATGGATAAAAGATTTAGACTTAAGACATGAAACTATAAAACTCTAAAAAAAAAGAAAAAAACTCTTAATGTGGGGAAAACTCTTAATGATACCAGCCCAGGGAAAGAATTTATGATGAAGACCCCCAA
The DNA here is from genome assembly GCA_963575145.1 of Galago senegalensis. Taxonomy (NCBI): domain Eukaryota; kingdom Metazoa; phylum Chordata; class Mammalia; order Primates; family Galagidae; genus Galago; species Galago senegalensis. The sequence continues at coordinate 19,931 of CAUYTI010148138.1, forward strand.
AGACAATTGCAGCAACAACAAAATTAAATAAATGGGACCAGATCAAGTTAAATATATATATATTTTTTTGCACAAGTCTAAGGACATAATCAACAAAAAGACAACTTACAGAATGGGAGAGATTATTTGGATGCTACACATCCAACAAAGGGCTAATAACCAGAATCTACAAAGTACTCAAGCAAATCAACAAGAAAAGATCAAACAACCCCATTAATAACTAGTTAAGAGATGTGAACAGAAACCTCTAAGGACAGACTAATGACCAAGAAACACATAAAAAATGCTCATTACCCTGAATCATCAGAGAAATGCAAATCAAAATCATTTTGAGATATCACCCAAGCCTAGTGAGAATAGCCTACATCATAAGCTTAAAGCAGCAGATGCAGGCATGGGTATAGAAAGAAAGGAACACTAATACACTGTTGGTGGGATTGCATGTGATCCTGCAATTGTATTACTAGGTATTCACTCAAAAGAAAAAAGACATTTTATCACATTTGCACTTAAATGTTTATAGCAGCACAATTCACAATCACAAAGATGTGGAAATAATCCAAGTGCCCTTTAACACATGAATGGATTCAATATATATATATATACACACACACACACACACACCTCCCATGGAATATTATACAGCCATAAAATGGGGATCTTGCATCTTTTGTAACAACCTGGATGGAATTAGAGAACATTCTCCTAAGTGAAGTATTACACAAATGGAAAAACAAGCATCGCATGTACTCAGTACTATATTGTACCTAACAGATTAACAACTACATGCTCACATGAGAGATAAATTCAGTGAAATCCAATTAGGAGTGTGGGGGGAAGGGGTTGGGTAAATTCCCACACAGTGGGTACACTGTAGGGATATATTATACACTTTCTGGGTGCAGGACACAACTACAACTCAGACTTTAATCTTATGAAAGAAAACTATGTAACCTAATCATATGTGCCCCGTATTAATCTGAAACTAAAAGAAGAGAAAGTGTCATCTCATATCATCTCTGAATACTATAAAAATCTCTATACACATAAACATAACATGGAAGAAATAGACAGAGTCATAGAAACACATAGGCTCCCTAGACTCAATCAGGAAGAAATGGAATTCCTGAATAGACCAATATCAAGTACTATAATTGAAGCAGCAATAAAAAATCTTCCAAGGAAAGAAGTCCTGGACCAGACAGTTTCATTCCTGAATTTTACCAGATCTACAAAGAAGGACTCGTACCTATACTACAGCAATTATTTCTTAACATTGAGAAGGATGGACTCCTCTCCAACACATTTTATGAAGCCAACATAACCTTGGTACTGAAGCCAGGAAAGGACTCAACAACAACAAAAACTCAACAACCAATGTCCCTTACAAATATAGATGCAAAAATTGTCAATAAAATCCTAGTAAACCTGGCTCGGCACCTGTGGCTCAAGCGGCTAGGGCGCCAGCCACATACACCTAAGGTGGCAGGTTCGAATCCCCAGCCCGGGCCCGCCAAACAACAAATGATGGCTGCAACCAAAAAATGGCCAGGCGTTGTGGCAGGCGCCTGTAGTCCCAGCTACTTGGGAGGCTGAGGCAGGAGACTCGCTTGAGCCCAGGAGTTGGAGGTTGCT
>CAUYTI010148139.1:0-15835 GCA_963575145.1 Galago senegalensis
TTGAGACAGAGCCTCAAGCTGTCCCCCTGGGTAGAGTGCTGTGGCATTACAGCTCACAGCAACCTCCAACTACTGGGCTCAAGCGAGTCTCTTGCCTCCGCCTCCCAAGTAGCTGGGACCACAGGCGCCCGCCACAACGCCTGGCTATTTTTTTGGCTGCAGCCGTCATTGTTGTTTGGTGGGTCCAGGCTGGGGATTCGAACCCGCCACCTTAGGTATACCTGGCTGGCGCCTTAGCCGGTTGAGCTATAGGCGCCGAGCCAGCCGCTCCTTTTCTGATGTTGTGCAGCAGTAGGGGGAGGGGAATTGGAGGAGATGGGTAGGCGCAGGCTCCGCCTAGTTGGCATGGCAGCCACCCCCTCTCCATAGTTGTGCGTGGAGAACTGGAAGGGAATAAGAGTGCACCCAGGGATTTATGCAGCCCCTCCCTGTGTGGGATGGCAGCTGCACTGCGCTTTTCAGTTCTGCAGAAGACTGGAGGGGCAGTGATGTGGAGGACAACAAATGCACGGCCACCCTGGGACCTGCAGTGCTGCTTCAGGCAGCCTCTGTCACTGGTAGTTTAAATTTGTTTTCTGGTTCTTTAGAAAATCCTTCATTTTTGTTTTTCTAGATTCGTCCTTGGTTGTATTATGCCAATTAGACTGTCTAATTCTCCATTTTCAGAGTGGATTTACTAACCTGGTATTTAAATCTCCTTCCCATATCCTTTTATTTTTCACTTTTTAGATTAGAGAATTTAACATTTACATCACCACTGAAAGTCTCTTATCCTTCTTAATCTTGGGGTATTCCATCCTGCCCCATTACTTAGATGCTTTCCTTAAAGAGGGTTGAGGGGGATAAGGGTGCCATCCTCCCAAGGCGAAGGGTGTGCCAGACACTGGCACTGCTAGGCTTTTAGAAGCTAAAAACAGCAATTTGTATTTGCTTAAAAAAGAGAAGAAAAGAGAATCAGAAATGTGGGGAGAATCTTACTGGGCTAAGGTCGGGTAATTGCCTTTAGTTGGATTTAATATTAATGCTTTTGATCATTTATTAAGTTGGAGCTACAGTGGGAGCTTGATGAGAAAGGATAGTGAATGAAGTAGCTGAATTCTTAATATTGCAGTGGTTTTTTTCCTAAGCATTTTATTTTAATGATTTTTTTTCCTTTGTAGGATTTTCATGTTTGTCTTTTTTCATTTTACATTTTTCCTCTCCTTTCATAACCATTATGTCTGGTGATGTTGAGCTATAATTAATGAAAATCTGAGAAACTTGAAAAGCTTTGTGCTGGAATTGTCTCTTTGTAGTTTAAAAGTAAGAGGAATCTGGGATGTTGTGTGATGTTTATAATTTACCCATTTTTTCCTGCTTGTATGGATACTGCATCAAATATATTTTGATTTAACGTCTGATTATTTGGCTATTTGCAGGCTGAGTATTCATCCTGGTCCGCCATTTTGTAGACTTTCACTCAGGCTCAGGATCCCAACATGGCGGATCCCTTTGGAAATGCCTCATAAAGTTTCAAGTTGTCTATCCTACCCTGTGAACTGGCTCAGTACTAGGCTTTTTGAAAACAAGGAGCTTGAACGCCCTTGTGATTTAGAGTAAGGAAGGAAGGACCTTTCTATTGTTAGCTAATGCAAGGTGCTATTTGTCTTGGATTTATTAATGTAATTTATTTTGTAATATCTTTATTTCCCTATTCTGACAAGTGTTTTTATTACTGAAATATTTCCCCCGTTTGTTTATGGTCACTCTGCATCTTTATTTCTCTGTTAGCCTCTTTTCCAAATGAATGAATATTTTGAAAAGTTTTCCGAGTTTCACTTTTAAGATATTTAAACTTCCTACTTAATGTCTTATATTTATCAATGTACTCTGTTAATGTAGCTATTATTAGGAAGAATACTTGAAGTAAGAAGGTCAGAAATGCTTCCCTTCAAAAACATGACTGGGATGGTGATGTTTTTAGAAATCATCTTTCCTCCCTGTGGAACCATCACTGGTCCTTTCTCTACTTTGTGGAGAGAAAGCTTGAATTGAAATTGTTACTAATAGAAGTCAGTTGACTCAATTCTCTTTTCTATCTGTCTTTATTTATTTAAGAGATGAAAATCCTATATTGCCTCCAAATTACTTGAACTCCTGGTCTGAAGTAATCCTCATGCACCTGGCTCCCAAGTAGCTGGGATTAAAGGCATACCCCACCACACCAGGCTAATTATTCTATTTTTTACTTTTTTTTTTTTTTTGGTACTTACAGGGTCTTACTATGTTTCTAAGGCTGGTCTCCACTCTGAATTGAAGAAGTCTTCGCACTTTGACATCCAAGATAATAGGATTACAGGCATGAGCCATCCCACCCATCAAGAATTCTCATTTTGGAGATTCTCCCCAGGTTTTGTTCTGAAGGAAGTGATTTTTCTTATTTTTTTTTTTTTGAGACAGAGGCTCCCTATGTCACCCTTGGTAGAGTGCCATGGCATCACAGCTAACAGCAACCACCAACTCTTGGGTTTAAATGATTCTCTTACCTCAGCCTCCCAAGTAGCTGGGACTACAGGTGCCCACCAGAAGCCTGGCTATTTTTTGTTGCAGTTGTTTAGCTGGTGTGGGCTGGGTTTGAACCCTCAGTGTATGTGGCTGATGCTGTAACCACTGTGCTACAGGTGCTGAGCTATATTTTTCTTGCTTTTTGGGATGTACACTGACTTACAATAACTTTTGTTTCAAAAATTTTTAATTCCTGATATTTTAGTTGAATTTTTATTGTTGGTTTTTGATATAAAGCATATGGTTTTATAGACAGTGAGGCAGTTAGGAATAAAATTATAGTATACTGATTTTTTTTTCTTTTCAGTGTATTGCCAGATTATTATGTCTTTCAATAAAAGTGGTATTAGAGAAAAAAAATTGTGTGCATATTACTGCATTTTCCCCCTTACATGCTTCATTTTCTGAAATGCTGGTTTCTAGATTTGGAGTGTAGCTAGGAAGAGTGTGTGTACATAAATGTATCAAGAACATTAGGAAACTTTAATGCTTTGAAAAAAGGCTTATAGATGATTTTGCATATAGCTTAAAAATAAGTAGATTCAGAAAATTGAACTAATACATTTTTGTATAATGGGTGTTTTCTTAACTAAACTGTGACCTGTTTGTCCTGAGCCACTGCTGAAAGGGGCAAAGGAATTTAGGAAATTTTTTCCATAGTGTTTGTAATTATGTAAAATTGGATTAATCATGAAGTTATTGATGATATCTCCACTTACTGTATTAAAATAGTTATTTCATGATTAATTATATTTATATAACCATCATGCTGTAGCATGAATCAGTACTTCATTTCTTTTTATGACAGATGACTTTCCTTTGATTGTATATTCCATACTGCAACATATTTTGTTTATCCTTTCATCACCTGATAGACATTTGAGTTATTCCACTTTTTGAGAATTATGCATAATGCTTCTAGGAACATGTACAAATTTATATTTTTTAATATCACTTTGTCAGTGGAGTTGCTAGGTTATATGTTAAATTCATAGTTAATATTTTTAGGGATTGCCAGAAGTTGTACCAGTTTCAATTTTAACTAGCAATTTGTCTACACCTTCCTTAACTCCTGTGGTTAGGTATTATTTTTGTTTGTTTTAGATGGTAAGCCTATGTGGTTTGCAAATATTTTCTCCTATTCTAGTAGTTTTTTACTTTCTTAGTGTCTTTTGGAGCAAAGATTTTTGTTCTTTCTTTTGATGAGATCAAAAATTACACTACTAGTACTTTAGGTGTCATATTTAAGAAGCTATTGCCTAAACAGAGGTCATAAAGATTAAAATGGGTAAAGTGTTATTATTAATAAATTCAATACATATTTGGTTAAAAATAATTTGTATGACTTGAATAGAATATTTAAATTATTGAAAGAATGAAATCATGGGTTATTGGTAAGCTGTTTTACCAGTTTTCATCTAATATGACATCAAAATAGCTAGCATTCAAAGCATTAGCTTTTGGGTTGTGTCCTTTGAATTCTGCTTTGAGGTATAAGTTGCATCATTGACCTTTTGTTATCTGTGGCAAACATAAACCTATATATGCTATGCTTACTTTGTAAACGTATCCATCTCAGTAAACTTGGTTTCATGCATAAAAAATAACTCACATCACTTTTGTGCCTTTTCTTATTTTGATTTGGCATTTTTAAATTGCACTTTTAAGCAGTTTATGGCCAGCCCAAGTTGTGTGTGTGTGTGTGTGTGTGTATGGGGGTGGGGGTTCATGCTCAGTTTCATTAAGCAGCCATTTTCTGAGGTGTTCTACAAATCATAACTGGTGTGGGTATGTGTGTATTCTTGTATATGTGTGTGTTTTTGCTAAGTTGGTAACATTTCTGTCTAAATAGCTCTCACATTTTTTTCTTTAGGAAATCCTAAGAAAGCAGCATTTCACAAGAGGTTTTTTGTTGTTGTTGTTTTGTTTTTTGGTAAGACAAAAACTCACTCTGTCACCTTTGTTATAGTGCTGTGGCATTGTCATAGCTCATAAGCAACCTCATTTTCTTGGGCTCAAATAATCCTTTTGCCTCAGACTCCCCAGCAGCTGAGACTACAGGCGCCTATCATGATGTCCGGCTAGTTTTTCTATTTTTAGTAGAAATGGGCTCTCATTTTTGCTGAGGCTGGAACTCTTGAGCTCAAGGAATCCACCTGCTTCAGCCTCCCAGAGTGCTAGGATTACAGGTATGAGCTACCATGCCTGGCCTTACAAGAGATTTTTAAAGTAGATATTTTGTATCTTAAGTATTATACTCTACCATTCAACTATAGAGTATCTGTACTATATACATATAGTACACTACTGTACTGTATCTATTGTATCCTGAAAAATATTTTCCCATATCATTTTTGTAGAATCACCTTTGCTATTTGCAGGGTAAGGATGAGTAGAACTTTGTGTATGTTGTGTGTGTGTGTATTTATGTATCTATTATGACTCCTAAAAGGAAAAGGGGGTTATAGCATAGGTCATGACTAGAAGATTAAAGATTTAATATTTTTATTAGAACTTGTTTTAATTAGATTGTAGATACTTTTAAAAGACTGTCGTATTAAATAGAAATCTAAATATCACCTTTAGGGTGGTGCCCTTAGCTCAGGAGTAGGGCGTTGGCCATATTATACCCAGGCTGGTGGGTTTGACCCTGTTCCAGGCCAGCTAAACAACAATGACAAAACTGCAACAAAAAACAATAGCCAGGCATTGTGGCAGGTGCCTGTAGTTCCAGCTACTTGGGTGGCTGAGGCAAGAGAATTGCTTAAGCCCAAGAGTTTGAGGTTGCTGTGAGCTGTGATACTACCGCACTCTACTGAGGGTGGCATAGTGAGACTCAATCTCAAAAAAAAAATTAAATAAAAATAAATATCACCTTTAAACAGATAGTTGTTTCATATATTGATAAAGTTTATTGACCAAGTTTTTCTTTTTCAGGGATCGCTTACACCTGAGACGGACTACAGAACAGCACGTGCCAGAGGTGGAAGTCCAAGTCAAACGCAGAAGAACAGCCTCACTGAGCAACCAAGAGTGAGTATAGTCTTGGTTGAGGACCAGTTCAAGTTAGAGACCTATTTCTGATGAAACAAATTATCATGTGATGAGGGGATTAAAACAAACTTAATTGAAGAGCACCTGTGTAGAATAAAAAGACACAGTAAAACAATGAAATTCTTGTTTGTGTTGTCCTAATGTAAATCAAACTTTTAAAACATTAGTATATTTCCTTTTGATATACATGTGTAAGTGGATTTGATCATTATAAAATTCTGTATTTTGCCTTCAACATATGCATACTTAAGTTATCTTTGTGTTATTTATTTTATTATCATCACTTTTTGTACTTGGATAATGTTCTGTTCATTGAAAGAAAATCTACATATTCATTTTTGCTCTAGAATATTTAGGTTTTTGTTTCAGGTTAGTGCATTTATCCAGTTAAAAATATAAACTACTATATATGTAATATTTGCTCTGTATTTAGGATGGTTGCACCTATTGTCCAGGCTGATAGACACACTTGGGCAGCACCTGTGGATCAGTGAGTAGGGTACTGGCCCCATATACTAAAGGTAGCGGGTTTGAATTTGGCCCCGGCCAAACTGCAACAACAAAAGAAATAGCTGGGCGTTGTGGCCGGTGCCTATAGTCTAGCTACTCGGGAGGCTGAGGCAAGAGAATTGCCTAAGCCCAAGAGCTGGAGGTTGCTGTGAGCTGTGACACCATGGCACTCTACCAAGAGCGACAAAGTGAGACTCTGGCTCAATAAATAAATAAATAAATAAACAAATGCACTTAGCCACAAACATTTTAATTTAGATTTCTAGTAGGAAAATTTTAATTTAAAATAAATGAACTTTTTTTTTTTTTTGAGACAGTCTTGCTATGTCACCCTCAGTCTCAGTAGAGTGCTGTGGTGTCATACCTCACAGCAACCTGAAACTCTTGGGCTTAAGCTATTCACTTTGCCTCAGCCTCCCAAGTAACTAGGACTACAGGCACCACCACAATGCCTGGCTACTTTTGTTTTTTTCTTGTTGCAGTTGTTTAGCTGGCCTGGGTCAGGTTTGAACCAATCACCTTTGGTATATGTGGCTGGTGCTATAACCGCTGTGCTACAGGCGCCGAGCCAAATGAACATTTTTTATTACATGATCCGTACTGAGTACTCATTACATTTTTGGCATATTGTCATTACCACTAAAATTTTGACAGAATCAATAGGTAGCATTTTTTTCTTTCCTACCGTTATGTTATTTCAAAAAATTATAAATATTAATACATAAACACATTTCCTTGTAAAAAATACATATTTTTACATAAAACGGGTCTCTTAAAGCTAGCACCAGTTAATTCCTTTTTCCTCTGCAGAAATAATCCCTAAATACTTTGATCTTTACCCTTTTAGACTTGTCCTATAAAGTATAGGACAAGTGTGTGTGTGTGTGTATGCGTGTGTGCATGTGTGTCAGTAGGAGAGAGGAAGGAAGGAGGTATGGAACACATTTGAGATTTGGTTTCATATATGACACTGTGCCATATGTATTGTAACAGTTTATGATATGGGGATATTTCCATGTTGCATATAATTCTACATTATTTTATAGATCACAGAACATAGGTGGTGCAATAACATGATTATTTTCATCATTAGCCTGCTGATGGATATTTAGTTTGTGTTTTTCTGTTATTAACAGTAAAGACAAGAGTAGTCACTCTGAAAATGCAGGGTATTAATGCAGTATGTTAATGTATTTTGAGACCGAGTCTTATTCTGTGGCCTTGGGTAGAGTGCTATGGCATCACAGCTTACAGCAACTGCAAAATCTTGGGCTCAAGCAATCCTCTTGCCTCATCTTCCCCAACAGCTGGGACTATAGGGACCTGCCACAATACCTGGCTAGTTTTTAAAATTTTTTTTAGTGGAGATAGGGTCTTGCTCTTGCTTAGGCTGGTATTAAACTCCTGAGCACAAGCAATCTACCTGGCGAGGCCTCCCAGCCTGCTAGGATTATAGGTGTGAGCTATCATGCCTGACCAATACTAATTATTTGATTTCATTTTCTATGATTTAAAATATTTAATTCATTGTAAAGTGGGTAGCATTTTTTGTCTTTTTGTTTGCTTTTTTTTTTTTTTTTTTTTTTGATACAGAGCCTTAAGCTATCCCCCTGGGTAGAGTGCTGTGGCATCACAGCTCACAGCAACCTCCAACTCCCGGGCTCAAGTGAGTCTCTTGCCTCAGCCTCCCAAGTAGCTGGGACCACAGGTGCCTGCCACAACGCCTGGCTATTTTTTGGTTGCAACCATCATTGTTGTTTTGGCGGGCCTGGGCTGGATGTGAACCCGCCACCTTAGGTGTCTGTGGCTGGCAGCTTAGCCACTTGAGCCACAGGCACCGAGCCTTATTTGCTTATTTTTATGTAAAAAATTATAAACTTTATTTTTATGTTTTAAATTACTGGCGAGGGTGAAGATTTTTCCCTGTTTAGTTTTATTTGTAAATTCCTGGTATATAATTTAATTACATTTTCAGAATTGCTTTGGAAGAACATTTTATAAATCTCTTATGTCATTTTATTATTGTTTTATTAATACTTTATAAACATTTTGGGGTAATAATTTGCCCTTTATAATAGGCTATTTGACTTTGCATTTTCTTTGATGTGGTAATGTCTTTTTTCTCCTTTAAGTCTTTTGTAACTGTAAGATTTTAATTAATTAATTAATTTTTGGAGAAAAAGTCTTGCTCTCTTGCAGTGGTTGGCGTGCCCTATACAGTAAGTACCTCACTGTAACTACCAGATCCTGGGCTCAAGCAATCCTTCCACTTCAGCATCTTTTGAGCCGTTGTACCCAGCTCCAAGGTTTTTAAAGTACCATTGTTATTCCCAGAGTTCTAGAGATAATTTGGAGATTCTGGTGGAGGTAGGTTTGTGTCATTGGTTCTCTCAGAGGAAAATCATGTTAGTGGGGTGAATTTTCCATCATGTTTATCATATTTTGTTAAGAGTTTTCATCCCATATAATAGCATCATTGTGGACTAAAACAACAGGTGATATCATTGTCATCTTGTTTTGGGATGAGGTAAGCATTCTTTGGTGTCTTTAATTGTCTGTATCTTTGGAAACTGTTTTATACTTTTGAAGAATAAATACTTTAATTTTTTCTGGCCTCAGGGAGGGGCCTGGCTCAGTGGGTAGGGCACCAGTCCCATATACCAAACCCAGCTCTGGCCAAACTGCAACAAAAAGATAGCCAGGGGTTGTGGCAGGTTCCTGCACTCCCAGCTACTCGGGAGGGTGAGGCAAGAGAATCACCTAAGCCTTGGAGTTGGAAGTTGCTGTGAGTTGTGACACCACAGCACTCTACCGAGGGTGATAAAGTGAGACTCTTTCTCTAAAAAAAAAAAAAAAAAAAAAATTCTCATTATATAGAGTGTATAAATAGCAAGATCTTGAATTTGGGGAAGAGTCTGAGGTGACTTAGGGATATAGTATAATTTCTCCACTTGTGCCTCTTCATTTTGAGAAAGTGGATTATAGTAGCAGGTAAGCAGGATTGATAGACCCTGCCACATGGTTCATGTGCTCATAGGGACACTTAGTTGTTATTCTTTATGTTATGAGTGTTACTTTAATGTTTATTCATTTCCTACTTTCTTCCAAACTGAAAGGACTGGGTTACCGTTAGTATCTTCTCCAGAAAATTCAAGGAAAGTTGAATGAAACTCAACATACGTTATAAATGGAATACTCTGCAAACCGATGATGAATATTAATAGAAGTTTGTTTGTATATTTATTTATTTGATTTTTTTAACTCCTGGAACTGATGGCTAGATAATGGCCCCCCTTTTTTTTGTAGAGAAAGAGTCTCACTTTGTCCCCCTTGGTGGAGTGCTGTGGAGTCACAGCTCACAGCAACCTCCTGCTCCTAGGCTTAGGCAATTCTCTTGCCTCAGCCTCCTGAGTAGCTGGGACCACAGGAGCCCTCCACAATGCCCAGCTATTTTTTTTGTTGCAGTTTGGCTGGGGCCAGGTTTGAACCCACCACCCTTGGTATATGGGGCCGGCACCCTACCCACTGAGCCATAGGCACTGCCCATGCCCCCCCTTTTGTAAAACAGTCACTGTCACCCTCAGTAGAGTGTTAGCACATCACAGCTCACAGCAATGTCAACCTCTTGGGCTTTAGTGACTCTCTTGCCTCAGCCTTCCAAGTAGCTGGGACTCCAGGCACCCACTATAATGCTCAGCTATTTCTCTTTTTTTGTTATTGTTGCAGTTGTCATTGTTGTTTTAGCTGACCTGGGCCGGGTTCAAACCTGCCAGCCTCGATTTCTGTGGCCAGTGCCCTACCCACTGAGCTATGGGCACTGCCCAGCAGATTTTTTTTTTTTGACTGAAACACTTTTTAGGACTTTTATTTGATCAGAGACAGTTGACATTTTCTAACAAAAGAGGTTGGAATGGAGAATGCCTGAACTACCATTTTATTTTTCATTAATTGAAGATTAAAGGTATGTGTAATGTAACTCTGATGCTTACTACCTTGAGTTAATGCAGAGCCAACAGGTTAAGTGCATAGTTAACTCCACAAGCAGATTCTCTTCAGTTCAGGCACCAACTGTAAGCTCCACAGTTTCCAGGCCACCCACAGTTTGACAGGCACTTATAGATTCTGGTATTCCTGTGAGTCTCTCAGGTTTTATAATTTGTTAAAACGACTCACAGAACTCAAGGAAATTCTTAGACTTATTAGTTGAATTATAAAGGATATAAATGAACAGAATCATAGAGAAAGGTCTGGGAAGGCTCCAAACCCAAAGCTTTCCTGTTCTCTTCATGCATTACCTGAGTATCAGTGGCTATCACCAACCAACAAGCTCCCCATAGCTTTGAATGTCCAAGATTTTTGTTGGTATTTCACTAGGCAGACAGGATTCAGTCATTGGTAATGTGATTGAATTCATTCTCTGACATTCCTTCTCTGGAGGTCTGGCTTTAAGCCCTATCCTTTTACACAGGAATTTCTTTATTTTCTTTTGTGGTTCTTATTAGCATAAATTTAGGTGTGATCCTAGGGACCTATCTTGAATAACAAAGAAATCTCTATTACTTGGTAAATTCACAGTTCTTGGAAGTAATATCCTAGGAACCAGAGATAAAGGCCAGTTAGATTAATTCTTTTTTTGAGATAGAGTCTCACTATGTCAGGTCACCCTTGGTAGAGTACTCTGGTGTCACAGCTCACAGCAACCTCTAACTCTTGGGCTTATGCAATTCTCTTGCCTCAGCCTCCCAATCAGCTGGGACTATAGATACCCACCACAATGCCTGGCTGTTTTTTTTTTATTGTAGTTGTTGTTGTTTAGCAGGCCCAGGCTGGGTTGCAACCCACATGCCTTGGAGTATGTGGACAGCACCCTAACTGCTGAGCCACGGGTGCCAAGCCTCTTTTTTTTTTTTTTTCTTGAGACAGAGTCTCACTTTGTCACCCTCAGTAGAGTGCTGTGGTGTCATAGCACAAAGCGTCCTCAAACTCCTGGGCTCAAGTGATCCTTCTGCTTCAGCCTCCCAAGTAGCTGGGACTACAGGTGCCTGCCATGACGCCTGGCTATTTTTCTTTTTAGAGACAGGATCTTGCTCTCACTCAGGTTGGTCTCGAACTTCTGAACTAGGGCAATCCATCTAAGTCAGCCTTCCAGAGTGCTAGGATTACAGACATTAACCTCCACACCTGGCCTTAGCTTAATTCTTTATTATACAAGAGCATGGTAAAAGTACTTTTGAATAGCTGCAGAAAAAAGTCCTATTTCCAAGTCATTATTTATTGAAAAGGGCAGAATTCTTAGTGATATCTCCCCTCAAAGTAATTGTAATTTCCTGTTATGTTTATAATAAGATTTTGCATCTAGGTAACCAATTCATAGCTGTATGTTGAGGGCTTGTCTCTAGAATTTCCTACAAACTACTAAATGGTTGGTAAACAGCCTAGGCCCTGGAAGTTCTTTGTTTTATGTCATGACTTTTCAGGAGATTAGTATGAATGATAACCTTAAAATCTCATTGAAAAAGCTTTAGCAAATTCCTTCTCCCATGCAAAGGGAGAAAGGATTATTTCACACAGGATGTTTGGAAAATGTGAATGTATATGATACTGATAATGTTTCTATAGAACTGCCAGCTCTTGGGTTTTTAGTTACTTGGAAATATCCAGATCCTTGCACATCTGTGTGCAGGGGCTCCTATTTTGTTTATTGTTTCCTCATAAGGTAATGACATATTCTGACCCTAAAGGAAGGTCTTCTTAAAATGTAAGGGTCTCTTCTGTTTTTCTAATGGGGCTACAGATATATGCAAATGCCTATTTATCATTTACAAATATTGTGCTTCTTGTCCTAGGTGTCAGTTGTACCCGAGGCGTTCTCAGCAGCGACAAGCTCCGGTGGTGGATTTCCAGGCTGAACTAAGACAGGCATTCTTAGCTGAGACACCAAGAGGTGGTTAAAGCGGTATTGGAACAGTGAAGAAACTGATCACAAACAAAAACTAGGTTAGAACTGATTCGGTAATTACCAACAATAAAACCATTAAATAATACGATGTTTGGGGTTTACTTAATCACTGGGGACCTGTTATGTTCTTTTTCATTAAAAGGTTCACACATTGCATAAAGTATTAAAAAAGTAAAAGCAGGTCCTTAATTTTCCTGTCCTGACTCTTGTGATTTTTCTGTTTTATATCCACATTTTATAGTTCATGTGTTTTAAGTTTTATTCCTATTTTCTATGGATTTTCACTTGTGAATGATATATAAAATACTGCATTATAAATGGCTGTTGAATATCCAGCCTAGTGAATGTCTTATAATTCTCTTTTGCAGGGTACTTCATTTTTTTTTTTCTGCTGGTAGTTTGAACAAGACTTCAGCAAATAGCTTTTCATAAAACATTAGGCAGAATGATTTTCTCAGATATGCATGTGTAAAAAAAAATGGATTCAAAGTACATTCTCTAAATTGAATCGCAAAGTATTAGTTTTCTTGCCTTCAAAAAATGTGTCAATTATAGGGCAGTACTCTGGTTCAGTGAGGAGGGTGCTGGCCCCATATACCGAGGGTGGCAGGTTCAAACCCAGCCCCAGCCAAACTGCAACAACAACAACAAAATAGCCAGGTGTTGTGGCAGGTGCCTATGGTCCCAGCTACTCTGGAGGCTGAGGCAAAAGAATCGCCTAAGCCCAGGAGTTGGAGGTTGCTGTGAGCTGTGATGCGACAGCACTCTACCAAGGGTGATAAAGTGAGACTCTGCCTCTAAAAAAAAAAAAAAAAAAGTGCCAATTATAATACTTTTTCATCAAGATTAATTATTTTATTTATTTTTATTTTTATTTTTTTTTGAGACAGTCTCAAGCTGTCCCCCTGGGTAGAGTGCCATGGCTTCATTGCTCACAGCAACCTCCAACTCCTGGGCTCAAGCGAGTCTCCTGTCTCAGCCTCCCAAGTAGCTGGGACCACAGGCACCCGCCACAACGCCTGGCTATTTTTTGGTTGCAGCCATTATTGTCGTTTGGTGGCCCCGGGCTGGATTCGAACCTGCTACCTTAGGTGTATGTGGCTGGCGCCTTAGCCGCTTGAGCCACAAGCGCCAAGCCAAGATTAATTATTTTAATTAGAATATCATTAGCAATGAACGTTAAAGAATCTAAATATTTCCCATGGTGATTTACTAATTTCTATTATTTTGTCTTTTTTCATCTTTCTGTTTTATCAGTATTTCTCAATTGAATGTGCAACATAATAAAGATAGTATCCATAATTTTTCAATGTGATACAGATTTATTTAGTCTTTTTTTATGTTGATTGCTTTTATTTTCTAGGAAAAAGCCATTCCAGAGTTGTTCCATTATTTTAAGATGATAATAAACCTTCGAAAATGAGAGTGGAAAAAGTATTATGAATGAGTTTTCTTAAAGATTGTCTTTTTTTTTTTTTTTTAAGAGACACAGTCTCACTGTTGCTACAGGCTAGGTGTCATGGCTCGTAGCAACCTCATACTCCTGGACTTAAGTGAGTTTTCTTGCTTTAGCCTCTCAAGTAATTGAGACGACAAGCACTCACACAATGCCAGGCTGTTCATTCTATTTTTGGTAGAGACAGGGTCTTGCTTTTGCTCAGGTTAGTCTCAGGAGCTAGAGTAATCCACCTGCCTTGGCCTCAGAGAGTGCTAGGATTGTAGGTGTAAGCCTTTATTTCTGTTTTTGTTTGTGTGTGGGGGGCTGGTTTTGAACTCACCACTTCTGGCATATGGGGCTGGCGCCCTACTCCTTTGAGCCACAGGTGTCGCCCCTTTTATTTCTGTTTTTGATGTATTATTTCTTAACTTGAATTAATTATGCCTGTTTATGGTCACTATTTTGATTTATTTCAGAAAAATAAATTTTCTGAAAAATACTTCCTAGTTGAACCCTTTATACTCAAATTTCTCTAGTAATTTCATGGTTACTAGATGTGGTTGTAAGCAGACTGTGGGACTTAATTTCTCTCCAGCAGTTTATTTATTTATTTTTTTGAGACAGAACCTCAAGCTGTCCCCCTGGGTAGAGTGCTGTGGCATCACACCTCACAGCAACCTCCAACTCCTGGGCTCAAGTGAGTCTCCTGCCTCAGTCTCCCAAGTAGCTGGGATCACAGGCGCCTGCCACAATGCCCGGCTATTTTTTGGTTGCAGCTGCCATTGTTGTTTGGTGGGCCTGGGCTGGATTCGAACCCACCACCTTAGGTGTCTGTGGCTGGTGCCTTAGCCACTTAAGCCACAGGTGCCAAGCCCCAGCAGTTTCTAGAATAAGAGCAATTGTCAATGTATTTGTGTGTACAATTGTTTTATTTTCTTTTTCTTTCTTCTTTTTTTTTTCTTTTTTGCTTTTATACCTGGAAATATTTTGGCTTCTCAATTCAGTTTCTAGTCTTATAAATTTATAAGTATATATTATTTATTTACTTTTTACTATTTTTTTTGAGACAGAGTCTTAAGCTGTCACCCTGGGTTGAGTGCTGTGGTGTCACAGCTCACAGCAACCTCAAACTCTTGGGCTTAAGAGATTCTCTTGCCTCAGTGTCCCAAGTAGCTGGGACTACAGGTGCCCACCACAATGCCTGGCTATGTTTTTTGTTGCAGTTGTCATTGTTGATTTTTTTTTTTTGAGACAGAGCCTTAAGCTGTCACCTAGGTAGAGTACCATTGCATCACAGCTCACAGCAACCTCCCAACTCCTAGGCTCTCTTGCCTTAACCTCCCAAGTAGCTAGGACTACAGGCGCCTGCCACAATGCCCAGCCATTTTTTGGTTGTAGTTGTCACTGTTGTTTGGCAGGCCTGGGCTGGTTTCGAACCTGCCAGCTCTGGATGTATGTGGCTGAAGCCTTAGCCACTTGAGCTACAGGCACTGAGCCCATCATTCGTCATTGTTTTAACTGGCCCAGGACTGGATTCGAACCTTCACATAACCAGTGTATGTGGCTGACGCCCTATCTACTGAACTGGGCTCCACCCCTGAATTTTATTTTTGATGTTATTTGTAAAAGCACATGTAGTGAGAATAAGATGGAGTCTTTCAGGCTAGGGTGGACATGACATAGCTGGTCTGGTTGTTTTAGGTCCTAGTGACCTTCACCTCCTGTATCTCACTTTTTTTTTTGTGTGTGACAAATTCTCACTTGGTCACCTCTGGTAGAGTGCTGTGACATCTTAGCTCACAGCACGCTCTTGGGTTCAAGTGATTCTGTTGCCTCAGCCTCCCACACAGGTGGGACTACAGGTGCCTGCCACAGCACCTGGCTATTTCTTAGAGACAGGGTCTCACTCTTGCTCAGGTTGGTCTCAAAATCATGAGCTCAGGCAATCCACCTGCCTAGCCTCCCAAGTGCTGGGATTACAGGCATGAGCCACCATGCCTGGCCCTAACTCTCATTCTTACTATTTTTTAACTTTAGCTCCCACCCTGTAGATGCCCATCTGAATAATTTAGGAGTTGACTTTTTAACTGGAGATGTTGTAATATATTATCACTGAGTTGTGCTGATTGTTATTTAAAATAAGGATTATTGTGGTGTTTACTGTACAGAACCATTATGTATAAAGTGAAATTTTGGAAATGGAAGAATGGAATAGTCTTGGAGAGGCTACTCTCACTGTTCTCCAGAATCCTGGCCTTCTGACAAGTGAAGTTTGGTGGACCCATCCCAGTCCCTTCACACTGGCTGACAGTGACAGGCAGCTGGACTCT
>CAUYTI010148141.1:0-20162 GCA_963575145.1 Galago senegalensis
TCCCAGCTACTTGGGAGGCGGAGGCAAGAGACTCGCTTGAGCCCAGGAGTTGGAGGTTGCTGTGAGCTGTAATGCCATGGCACTCTACCCAGGGGGACAGCTTGAGGCTCTGTCTCAAAAAAAAAAACAAAAAAAAAAAAATAATTTGGAACTAATTGATGGGCATAGAACAAATTAAAAATTAATGATAATCGACAAGGAGGGAGGAGGAAGAAGGACAGGGGTGAAAACCTACGTAGCAGGTATAATGGACTCTGTTTAGGCGATGGGCACACTCACAGCCCTGACTAAAGCATTATAAAAGCTACCCATATAAGAAATATCGTACCCCCTTCATATTTTGAAATAAAACTATTTAAAAAATAAAAATGTCATGACATGACCTTCAATAATAAACAGCGAATGAAAAAATAATCCACTATACTCAGTTTATTAAAATATGATATGATGTATCTCATTTAATATTTAAACATAATATATATGTTTTGATATCTTATAAGTTCAAAACCCAGACCATTGGAATCTGTATGGAAAGTACACTGTGGTAGTGACATGCCTTGAATAGAAAGCTTGAAAACAGGTCTAGATGCTCCTTTTTTTACCCTCAGTCCTGTGGTTTCACTACTATTGTCCTGGGTGAGTGTTTTTACCTTTCCTTCATAGCTCTTTTGTGATGTACATTTAAGTCTTCTCTTTGAAGGTAGTACACTTCTCCTATTTACCTTGATCAACTACAGAATGCCTGGCAGCATGCTATCTACATATTCTTGTACAGAAACACAACTTTAACATTTTAAAAAATTATAATTCTACTATTTATCTAGCATTTTCTATGTACCAGATGTTGCATTAAGTATCTTACTTACATTACCTCAATTAACCCTCAGAATCACCCTGAACATAAGCAATGATAACATGCAATAGACGAGGAGATAAAGACTCAAGTGAGTAAGGGATTCATAGGTGCAGAATTTGATTTTCAACCCAAGTCCGTCTGAATCCCAGGACTGTGTTTTCAAGTGTAATAAATAACTAAGTGAATAAATCGATGAATGATCAAATGGATGTACAAATGAAATGGTATCAGTAAAATAAATGTGTAAAATTGAGTAAAATAAATGTGTTAAAAATCTATTTGCTTATTAAAATTAAAGCATAATCTGTGGAAGTAAAGAGGCTAAAATAATTAAAGCATAATATTTAGAAAACATAAAAATCTTAAATGTATACCTTTATAAAATTTACATAACACTGTTACTTCGCAATCTGCTGCCAGACTCTCATATCGAACACTTCCAAAACCACAGAATATTCTCTCATAACCCAATTTTATCAGTTCTCCTCTAGAGGTAACCATTGCCTTAATATCTGTGGGCATCCATTAGTCCTGCTTATGTTTGAGCTCCATATAAATGAGATCGCATAGAAGGGCCTATCTTTCATCAGACTTCTTTCACTCAATATGATGCATCTTGTTTTTTGCATCTCTAATCTGTTTATAATTGTTGAGTAGCATGACTTTATATAATTTTAATCACAATTTATTTACCTATCCTGTTGCTCATTCAAATTTAATTTGTTTGATGGGTTAACTAACTTGATTGTGATAATTCTTTTGTGATATGCATGTATAATCATCACACTGTATAAATTCAATGACACATTTTTATTTGTCAGTTATACCTTAATAAAGCTGAAAATAGGGTTCTGTCCAGTTTGGGGCTATTTTGAGTAAAATTGCTGATATCAGTGCTTCTTGAACAAGTCTACAGACAATCAATTTAATTTATTAAACAAACATTTATGTGGTGGTTCCTGGATGTCAGACACTGTCTTCAGTACTTTAGAAATAGTAACTTAAGCCGCATATAATGCTTATTACATAGTTACCATTAATAGCTCTATCATAAGATGGGGAAAAAATAGCAAAATTTAATTGAGCTGGGATTTGGACTCAGGATGCCCACTTCAAGAGGTGTGGTCTTGGTTTCTGTGATGCACTACAATTTCTCTCAACATGTAGATGTTACATTTTTATAGTAAAGAATAAAATAGCTAGCACTACTGTCACTGTATGCCAGGCACAAAATTAAATAACTTTTCTGGATTAATTCACATAATCCTTACTTCCCATCAGGGAGGTTACATTTATCCCCATTTTACAGATACAAAGCACTTGTTTAAGTCATTTGCCCATACCCATGCAAGTGTTACATTGAAGAATTATGAATTTTTAACTCAGTTTAATTATAGTGCTCACATATTAAATGATTGTGCATACTATCTCCTATGCAGACAATTTTACTCTTTTTGTAAGACAACACATTTAAAAAAACATGGCTATGTTTCCATTTACAGTTTGGGTTTATAATCTTCCAGAAGATAGAATTAAGTAACCACATGGCAATTCTGAGAAAAGTAGTGGACCTATTAAAAACTGAGTTTTTAAGTAGTGTCTGAAAGTTGTTATTAACCTATGACTTGAACTTGGCAAGTTGTCTTTTGATTTTCAAGCCAGTTTACTTTGGTTTGTTGACGGGTTCTTCAGGTCAAAACATAACAGCATTGTTTTCTTTTCTGTTCTTTTCCTTCCTTCTTTCTTTCTTTCTTTAGGTCTTTTTTCCAGATTACTATGAGGGTACAAATTATTAGGTGACACTGCTTGTATTTATAAGGTAAAGTTCAGCCTGGATCATTCTCTGTTTGGAAACCTTTTGTCACTTTCCAGCTGACTTCTCCTACAAGGGTCATATAGTTCTCCCTCTTGAGAACAGCTTACTAAAGAGCTGACCCTAACGGCTTGCCCTGGAAGCAAGCTATTGGTAGATTCACAAATTGTCTGTCTTGGGTCTTTTGTGCCACAGGATTAGTTAAAAGGCCTTTGTTGTAATCCAAGGTTATACACTATTCTTTTGTGCCAAAGAGACAAGTCAGTGAATTAAAAAAAGCATTTGAGTGTTTGTACTTAGAATATTCAGAAGTATTTAGAAACAAAGTCTAAACAAAGTAATAGGAAATTAAATGTTTTGATTTGACCAAAACACTTATCTGTTTCAGACCATCTTTGTTATAATAAAAGAGCTTTAAAATAAGTACAGTCTCATCTCAAGCTTTATGTACTTATGTAGGAAGTAATGAATGTAGCGAAGGAAAATGGATTCCATATAATCACATAATAGAAGTCTTTTATCATTTAAAGAAAGTGCTGTTAAGATACAAGTTCTATTATATTTTTATGAGAAAATACCTGCTCAGATCAATAGTAATCATTAAAATACAGTAGAAGTGAGAAGTATAAATGTCTCTTTGGCTTTTATAACCTTTTGTTACAAAAACTTTCATTCACAGTCAATAGTCAAGAAAAGATTTCAATGAACTCTTATAAATCATAACACCCAGCCTTGACAACTGCCAACTTTCTTTTTTTTTTTTTGACAACTGTCAACTTTCTTTCATTCTTGTTTCATCAACACTCTCATTTTTGTTATAAATACATTTCTAAAGGCATAATTGGTGATAAAAGGCCTTTTGCATCTAATAGAATTTTTTAAATTTTACTTTTATTTTTCGCCCCAAATCTAGATGATTCCTCCAGTAATTTAAGGTAAGAAAATGGAACAACTTGGGCAGCATCTGTGGCTCAGTGGGTAGGGCACTAACCCCAGTTACTGAGGGTGGCAGGTTCAAACCCAACCCCAGCCAAACTGCAACAAAAAAATAGCTGGGCATTGAGGTGGGTGTCTGTAGTCCCAGCTATTTGGGAGGCTGAGGCAAGAGAATTGCCTAAGTGCAAGAGTTGGAGGTTACTGTGAGCTGTGACACCACAGCACTCTACCGAAGATGATAAAGTAAGACTCTGCCTCTAAAAAAAAAAAAGAAAAGAAAAGAAAGAAAAAAAATGAAACAACAATGACAAAGATGGCTAAGTATAAAGTGACTCCTAAGATAAATGCATAATATATAAATAATATGTAATATGTAACATATCATAAGCAATCTGTATAGTATACTCTCTTCTAAAAGGTAAATATTAAAAAAGACAAGCATATGATCACATAATACAATATTAATTTTAGTCTCAAAGTATTTTCATCTATGTGCTAATTTTATCTTTGAAACAAATGGGAGAGGTTTCTAGGACAGTTATTTTATGTTCATGTAAGAGCTAAGAATCAGGTGCTTGGGGATGGAAACATAAAAGATGAACTGGCAGTCAGAAATGAGCAGTGGAAACAAGCTTTGAAGGAAAGTTCCCTGGATTCTGTTGATTTTAGAGAAAAAAAATAGAAAAGACCAAATTATGCAAGGGTATTTTTTGGTAAGTCAGAAAAAAAATTAAGCTTTTCTCCTTTTATATTGTTGGGATATACATGGCTGTTGGGAAAGGAAGAAAAGAGAAGATAATATATTAAACATTCTTTATGAACTTGAATAATCAAAATATTCCAGAAATTTAAAAAATTTCAAATGGGATCCATCTAATAAAAGGCATGACTACTTTTTGAATATTGTCTCTAACTTTAAACCATGGTGTACTTTAAAATTTAATTTAAGATAATCAAAGGAACAATACAACAAGAAGATATTTCAATTTTAAATATTAAAAAATATTTGTGCACACAACTTAAATGCTCCCACATTCTTGAAATAGACTTTGATAGGTCTGAGCAATGTAATATCCCATAACACCATAATAGTTGGGGACTTTAACACCCCTCTGACGGAACTAGACAGATCCGCTAAACAGAAACTAAACAAAGATACAAAGGATTTAAATGTGACCTTATAATAAATGGATTAATAGACTCACATAGAACACACCATCCCAAAAGCTAAAGAATATACATTTTTTTCATCAGCCCATGTACATACTCCAAAATTGACCACATCCTAGGATACAAATAAAACCTCAGCAAAATTAAAGAATAGAAATTATACCTTGTATTTTCTCAGACCACAAGGCAATAAAGGTGGAACTCAACTCCAACAGAAACATTCATCCCACACACAAAGACTTCAAAGTTAATCAACTTTATGCTGAAAAATAGTTGGGTTCAGGAAGCAATAAAAAAGGAAATCATTAAATTCCTCAAACATAACAACAATGAAGATGTAAATTACCCAAACCTGTGAGATATTGCGAAAGCAGCCTTAAGAGGGAAATTTATCTCATTAGATGCCTGCATTCAAGAAACAGAAAGGCAGCTCATCAACAAACTCACAAATCATTTTATGGAAATGGAAAAAGAAGAACAATTTAATCCCAAACCTAGCAGAAGAAAAGAAATAACCAAAATTAAATCAGAGATTAATGAAATTGAAAATAAAAGAATCATTCAAAAAATTTTTTTAAAAGTTGTTTTTCAAAAAAATAAATAAAATTGATAAACCTTTGGTCAGATTAGCTCGAAAATAAAATCTCTAATAACCTCAATCAGAAACAATAAAGGAGAAATAACAACAGATGCCACAGAGATACAAGAAATCATCTCTGAATACTACCGGAAATTCTATGCCCAGAAATTTGACAATGTGGAGGAAATCCATCAATACCTGGAATTACACCCTCTCCCTAGACTTAATCCAGAAGAAATAGATCTCTTGAGCAGACCAATTTCAGGAACTGAGATGGATAAAACAATAAAAAAAACCTCCCAACAAAAAATGCCCTGGTCCAGATGTCTTCACACCAGCATTCTATCAAAGCTTTAGAGAAGAGCTTATACCCATACTGCAGAAATTATTCCAAAAAATTGAGAAGAAAGGAATCTTCCCCAACATGTTCTATGAAGCAAACTTGACTCCAATACAAAACCCAGGAAAAGACTCAACGAAAAAGGAGAACTTCAGACCAGTTTCAGTAATAAATATAAATACAAAATTCTCAATAAAATCCTAGCCAATAGACTAATGCTACACATTAAAAATATCATTCATTATGATCAAGTAGGTTTTATTCCAGGGATGCAAGGCTGGCTTAACATACACAAGTCCATAAATGTAATTCACCATATCAACAGAGGCAAAAACAAAAACCATATGATCCTCTCAATAGATGCAGAAAAATCATTTGATAAATTTTAGCATCCTTTTCTAACTAGAAACTTTAAGAATATAGGCAAAGGTGAAACATTTCTTTTTGTTGTTTGTTTTTATTTTTTTTAAAAATATGTGGAACGCTTCACAAATTTGCATGTCATCCTTGCTCAGGGGCCATGCTAATCTCTGTATCATTCCAATTTTAGTATATGTGCTGCCGAAGTGAGCACGGTGGAACATTTCTTAATCTGATTGAAGCCGTCTACAACAAATCCACAGCTAGTACTGAATGGAGTAAAACTGAAAGCTTTTCCACTTAGACTAGAACCAAACAAGGTTGTCTTCTACTGCCACTCCTATTCAACATAGTACTGGAAGTTCTAGCCTTTACAATCAGTGAAGAGAAGGAAATAAAGGGCATCCAAATGGGTGCAGAGGAGGTCAAACTCTCACTCTTTGCTGATGATATGATTTTAGAGAACCCCAAAACTCAGCTGCAAGACTCCTGGAAGTGATCAAAAATACACCAATGTCTCAGGATATAAAATCACTGTCCATAAATCAGTAACCTTTGTACAGGACAGTAACGTCCAAGATGAGAAGCTAAACAAGGACAAAATTCCCTTTAAAGTAGCTTAAAAAAAAATACCTAGGAATATACCTAACAAAAGAGAGGAAGGATCTCTACAAAGAACATTATGAAACCCTAATAAAAGAAATGGCAGACGACATTAACAAATGGAAGAACATATCATGCTCATGGCTGGGAAGAATCAACATTGTCAAAATGTCTATACTACCTCCAAGCAATCTACGGATTCAATGTAATCCATATTAAAATACCACCATCATACTTTCAATATTTGGAAAAAAATAATTCTTTGTTTGGTATGGAACCAGAAAAAAACCTATATAGCTAAGGCAATTCTTAGTAATAAAAACAAAGCTGAGGGTATCACTCTGTCAGACTTTCTGCTACACTACAGGGCTACAATGATCAAAACAGCATGGAATTGGCACAAAAATAGAGATAGTGACATTTGGAACTGAGTAGAAAACCATGAGATGAAACTAACCTCATACAGACATCTGATCTTTGATGAACCAAGCAAGAACATATACTGGGAGAAATAAACACTATTCAATAAATGGTATTAAGAGAACTAGATAACCACATGTAAAAGAGAACTCTCACCACTTACAAAAATTGATTCAAGTTGGATAAAAGATTTATATCTAAAGCATTAAACATAAAAATCCTTGAATAAAGTGTGGGGAAAACACTTGCAGGTATCAGCTTAGGGACAGGTTTTTATGAAGACTTCCATGGCAATTGCAACAACAACAAAAATAAACAAATGGGACTTAATTAAACTGAAAAGTTTCTGTATAGTTAAGGGAACAACAACCAAAGCAAACTGACCACCTTCAGAATGGGGAAATATATTAGCATATTAAGAATCTGAGAAAAGCTTGATAACTAGGATCTATAGAGAACTCAATCAAATTAATCAATAAAAACATACCAAACAATCCCATATGTCACTGGGCAAGAGACATGAGTTGAACTTTCTCTAAAGAAGACAGATGAATGGCTAACAAACATTTGAAAGAATGCTCTTCATCTCTGATCATCAGACAAATGCAAATCAAAACCACCCTGATATATCACTTAACCCCAGGGAGAATGGCCCACATCATAAAGTCTCAAAGCTGCCAATGCTGGGCATAGATGTGGAGAGAAGGGAACACTTTTACATTCCTGGTGGGACTGAAAACTAATACAACTTTTTTTGAAGAAAGTATGGAGAATCCTCAAAGAACTCAAATTAGATCTCTCGTTTGATCCTGCAATCCCATTACTAAGCATTTACACAGAAGAAAAAAGAAAACATTTTATCATAAGGACATTTGCACTAGACTATTGCAGCCCAATTTACAATTGCCAAAATGTGGAAACAACCTTAATGCCCACCAACCCCAACTGAGGAATGGATTAACAAGCTGTGGTATATGTATAGCATGAAATACTATTCAGTCATAAAAAAGATGGAGACTTTTGCATCTTTTGTATTAACCTACATGGAAGTGGAACACATTCTTCTTAGTAAAATATCACAAGAATGGAGAAGCCAGACTCCATTGTACTCTATTCTAATATGAAGCAGTAGATGAACTAATACAACGGGACTATGGAATTGAGCAAGTGGAGAAAAGGGAGGAGGAACAAGAATGGGGGATCACAGTGTACGGCACACCTCTTGAGGGCGGGACACAATTATAAGAGGGACTGTATCTAACAAATGCAATCAATGTAACCTAATTCTTTGTACATTCAATGAATCCCAAACAATAAAAATAAAATAAAATGAAACAAAACACAAATTATCATGAAAAAAAACTTTATTTTTAACTTGGTTGTTTCAGGGACGTTGTTAGGGATGTTTTAACTTGGATGTTTTAGGGATGTTTAGGGTTGTTTCATTTAGGGATGAAATTCCTCCCAGAAACAGAATCATTTTGCCCATATAATCCTGAATTAACATAAATCTGGCTTCTATTTATACCACTTTTTTAGGAAAAGTCATTCTGCTAACCATTTCTCAATGCTAAAAACACACTTTTCAATAATGTGCATGCTACCTGTGCTTAGTTTTCCCACTCTTAGCTGCTCCTGCAACTGAAAAGGGGGAGAGAAGGGAAAGGAGAAAGAGCCTGTTGCTAGGTGGAATAAGATATGGAAATGAAGTGAAAGGATTCATTGTATACACCCAGAAAAAAGAAGTGTTCAACCCCAGTAATTATCTATAAGGGATGTACATACATGTGTATGTGTATCAGGATTCAAGGTAAAGCACCACAAAGTTAAAAACTTCTAAAAACTTTTACAGATTTAAGATTATATATACAATGTCAGCAACCAGTGGAAGACAGCTTTTCTGAAAATTGAGAGCAATATTTCAAATTCTAATTCTCTAACCTCTGCTTTACTATCAAATATCATCTTCCTATTTAAGTCATGACTGCCAAGTCTAAACTCAGAATAAGAGTATTACTTTATCAATGCTACTTAACATCATTGTACTTTTTATTCTCATGACCTTTTCTTAACTACATACATATATGAAATATGCATATATTATATTAAAAGCTTTATTTTTGTCTGTTAACCTGGCAACCTATCCATTATTAAAACTAAGGAGACTGATGGCAAATGACAAAGACAATACCTTTGTTAAAAAAAGAAATTAAATGGGTGCCCTTCAAAATTAACATTAAGCAAGGTTTTTTAAGTTAATATGTTATCTTCTCCTTGGCAAAAATGTTACAAAGGGCTTATTGGTGCCTTCTATATTATTTTCTTACTAGTAACTGGAGCATTTCATTGGTTGACCTATGAATGTGTTAGATTAAGCCAAATTATGCCACATATCCAATAACTCCCAATTACAGTAGTTTTTGCAGGTTCATATTTTGCTTATGTGATGACTGTTCATACCCATGGTTCAGAAACAGGTCTTTTACTATCACCTCCACACTAGTAAAATCCATTGGGATAGACTCTGTGCAGAATATTGCTGATACTTTGCAGAGCACAAAGGGTCTTCTGTGTCTTACATTGGGATTGATTGCTCCAGCCTGGAAACGACATGACATTTCCTTTCACAACTTAAACATGACACTGGTCACATGGCCACTCAACCCTCAGATAAATGAAAGAATAAAATCATCAGAGAAGGAAGAGAACCAGAGTATTTGACATGCATTACTAACAGCTGTCTTGAACATGTCAAGGTATTGTCAAAATCTATGCACTCCTTTCTTTGGAAGCATGATCTCTAAGAAAACCCAAAGATCAGAAGCAGAAATATGCATATAAATAATTATTTGTATGAAGTATTATGATTCCAAAAGGCTCCTCTCTAGAGAGGGACTATGACAAATGAACAATAGATGGCTTGAGTGTTTCTTCCTTACTGATCTCCAGAGGATACTGGAATATAATGAGTCTGTGAAATAGGATAGGGCATTATTTGGATTGAAGATGGCCTCCTATCACTGAGTGTGACACTAATTTCAGAAACAAGATTAATGACTATAATTATGTCCTCAGTTTGGTTGGGATCTCAAGAAGCAGGTAGAACAAGTACAGCAAGTGAGATTGATATTTAGCTTATCTTCTTTTCCTGTTTCAGCACTTATACTCTTGAGTGACTGCAAACAAACATTTTACACAGCATTATATACCAAAAATAATTAAAATTTGAAGATATACTTAATATCATTGTAATATTGAAAATAAAATTGCTTTCAGCATTTCTGATTAGGTTGTTGACATCACCCACGTTGTTGATTTTTATTTTATTATTACAAAATACTTCAGTTTTTATCTGAACTTCTCCATACAAATAATTCCTTGGAGCAGTAGCAGAAGTCACATTCAAAGGAAAAAAGGCAATAATTCCAAAAGAATTAAAATCACAGAAAGCATATCCTCTGATTAAAATTTAATAAAGTTTGAATTAACAAATGAAAATTATCTAGTATAAGTCCCCAAACTTCAAAAATTAAAGGAGAAAATATCTATAAGTGAATGAAAATAAAAACAATCATCCAGAAAAAAGAAATGCATAAAATTAATGATCTAAGATTTCACCTTAAACAGTTAAATGAAGAGCTAATTAAACTTCAAGTAAGTAAAAGAATGAAATGGTAAAAATAAGACCATAATTTATTAAAACAGAGTCTGGAAAGCAATAGAGAAAATCAATGAAATAAAAGCAGTTTTTAAAAAAGAGATATAAAATGATATAGTTCTAGGGAGGCTGATTGGGGAAAATAGAGAAGCTCAAATTGCTAATGTTTAATACTAGGAATGACAGAAGGATATTACCATGGTTCACAGACATTAAAAGGATAGCAACAGATTACCATAAACATCTTTTTATCAAGAGATTTGGCAACTAGGAAGAGGAGAGAGAAGGTAAGGTAGGGAGAGTATGGTAGGAGGGAGGCTATCTGGGGGGACCTAACCTAATGTCCATAATGCAATGGTACATTTCAAAACTATTAAGAAATGAGTACAGGGCAGTGCCTGTGGCTCAAAAGTGTAGGGCACCGGCCCCATATGCCAGAGGTGGCGGGTTCAAACCCAGTCCCAGCCCCCCCCAAAAATGAGTATAATTGTGATGAATTTGTTACTTAGTTCAATGTAAGAACCTCAAATTGTATATCAAAGCAGTACCCTGAACCCCATAAATGCATCAATGTACAAAGTTATGACTTAATAAAAAATAATTTAAAAAATAAATAAAAAAAGAAAATGTTCTTTGAAGATACAACTATAACTTAGATAAGATTAGAAAAACTGTATTTTTCAATATCAATTTAAAAGGTTATGTTTACAAATGTTTTCCTTCATGAATAAGAACTAAAAAACTTGAGGGCAAGTAGAATTGTGGTTATTAGAAGCTACAAAGTGTGGAGAGAGGGGAAACTAGGGAAAGTTCATTAATGGATACAAAGTTACAACTAGATGGAAGGAATAGCTCTAGATTTTATAGCACTGTAGGGGTAACATAGTTAACAATAATTTAGTGTATATTTTCAAAAAGCTAAAAGGAATGATTTTGAACGCTCACAAGGCAAAAAAAAAATAATGTTTGAGGTGATAAATATGCTAATTACCCTGATATGATCATTACACATTTACATATGTATGGAAATATGTATATCACTCTCTACCCAAAACTATGTATAATTGTTATATATCAACTAAAAAGGGAAAAAAAGAGATTGTACTCATAATAAAAATATATTTCAACCCAAATGGCATCATTGATGAATCATGCTGACCTTCAAAGTTAGAAATAATACAAATTCTTCATAAATTATTTCAGAAAATGGATGTGGACTGGAAACTTCTGAAATCATTTTATCACATTATACTATCAAAACAAGACCATAACATTACTATAAAAGAGAATGAAAAACTAATATTCTGAAGTAGATAAATAGAATAAGTGAGGTTTACTGCAAAAATAGAAGGTTTCTTTAACATTCAAAAATATATTGGTTCAGTGCCCATAGCACAGTGGTTAAAGTGCTGGCCACATGCACCCAGGGTGGTGGGTTCGAATCTGACCCGGGCCAACTAAGCAATAATGATAACTGCACCAAAGAAACAACTGGGCTTTGTGGCAGGCACCTGTAGTCCCATCTACTTGAAAGGCTGAGGCAAAAGAATCACTTAAGCACAAGAGTTTGAGGTTGCTGTGAGCTGTGACACCACACTCTACTGAGGGTGACATAGTGAGACTTGGCCTCAAAATATATATATATGTGATTTAATATATTGACAAAATAAAGGGAAAAACGTATTATGAACTTAATATATGCACTTATACTTTCACATATTTTGAGAAGAAATATAAATTATACAACCACTTTGAAAAACAGTTTGGAAATTACTTATAAAGTTGGAAATACATTTACCATATAGACCCAGTAGTTTTTTGTACATTTATAGATTTTTACCGAGAAAAATAAAAACATATATCTCCTTAAATACTTACACACAAATATGCATACAAGCTTAGATTTATACTAGTCCCAAAGTAGAAGCCACCAAAATGTGAAAAAAATAAGTGAATAGCTAAAATAATTATGATAAATACAAAAGGAAATATCACTAAACAGTTTAACTAAGTAAAATACTATACACAACTAGCACTGTGGGAGGCCAATTGTGGGTCGATTGCTTGAGGACAGGAGTTTGAGACTAGCCTAAGCAAGAGTGAGATCCCTATCTCTACTAAAAATAGGAAAAAAAAAATACTAGCTGAGTGTAGTGGCACACAGCTGTAGTCCCTCAAGCACAAGAGTTTGAGGTTGTTGTGATCTATGATGATGGTACTCTACCCAGGGGGACAAAGTGATACTCTGTCTTGAAAAAGAAAAAAGAAAATACCATACACAAAACAGCATGGATAAATCTAAAATCATTACTTGAGAAAATAGTCAAACACAAAGAGTACATCCTAAGTGTGGTCATTTTTATGTACTATAGTTTGAGAAAAGGCAAAATTAATCTAGCAATCTGAAGGTGGATTGACTGAAAAGCAGCAAAAGAAGTTTGTTAGGATGATAGAATATGACACACCTTGATTGTGATTGTGTTTATAACAAATATGCTTAAATTTGCCAAAACTCATGAAACTATACCCTTAAAATGGCTGTATGTTATTGCATGAAAATTTTATCTGAGTAAAGTTAATTTTAAAGAACAACAATAACTGGAAAGCTTTTTGGGAATTCTATGTCCAAAGTTGCAGTCAAGGTTGAACGTGACTCCTCCCTTCCCACAGTATAATAAAGCTCTTCTTATTTAGGTGCCAGCCAGCCAAGCCAGTTCTCCACCCAGGGTGCTGAGCTCTTAATAAAACCAGAGGCTAAAAGGTGAGCCCATAACTGCTTACTCTGGAAAAAGGCACCACCACCCCTCCAGAGGTAATCTTCTTAAGGATGTAAAGTCACAAGAAACATTTTTTGTGGAGTTCCTTCCCTGTTCAGACATTCCTGTAGTGTCTCATTTTTTTTCTCATTCTGAGGTTTTATTTTGTTTTTAATCCTACTTAGTATGATGGTAGATTGGTAGTCTGGTAGGGCGGGAAAGTAGGTAGATTAATGAATTAGTTCATTCAATATGTAGCAAATTTTATCAATCCTGTAATACTGTGTGGCAATGGGTGGTAAATGGACAAATGGAGATCATAACATACTTTTAAAATGCAAGTTGAAGAGAGAGCTTGTTCTTTATCTCAATGTTACCCATATTTAGTTCTCTTTACATTAATTTGTAAAAGTAGTGGTCAAGGAAAGGAAAGATTTTTTTGTGAGGCATCCATGCTCAAGTGATAACATTTGTACTAAAAAGTGGGATTCTGGGCTATATCAGAAAGACAGGAAGGGCTTTGTGATTAGAAACAGATTTTCAAGCCAAGCTCTGCTTTTCACTAGCTTAATGGGTATCAATATTTCACATGACTGAAAAACAAATATGATTGCTTTATGTCTTATTTTGGAAATCTTAGACAAAAAACAAAGATATTTATAAATCAGCATTATGAAATTAGTTGTATGTATGCTGTATACCTTGAGTGTATTTGCTACTTAATATTTATTCAAAAAATGAAGTTAATGTGATCTACAAAGAGAGAAAAAGACTGTAGTCTAGAAACCTCATGATAGATGTAATTCATTGAGTAATTCCTCAACTTTCAATATTTTCTAAATGTTAAGGACACTTGAATTTTTGAAAGCTTGACCAATTTTATCAATTTAGTTGGTCAAGTTTCTTAATCTTTTAAGAAAGATTGGCCCTGCTACTTAGATAATTTAGTAAGTAGTGAGATAGTGTTTAATTTTCCCTTTTGCTTGTAATTTATAGATTTGTTACTTATATTGTCTGTAGATTGAAAGAAAACCAACCACTGGCTGATAAATAGACTCTACCAAATTTCAACAACATCTCCTCTAATATGAATACTGCCATGTAAAGAAGGTTTATTCTGTAAGAATAGGTTCAGAAGCTGTAATGTTTGTTCATTTGCTGTCTTATTATTATCAAACCAAATCTACTACAGCAGTTTTACTGATTTGATCCTTAGGTAATAAACTTAAGTGATAATTTGATCCATATTGACCAGTGAGATTCAACTAGTTTTAAAGCTAATAATAGTCTGCCCCAACTTGATCGAACCAATATCTAAATTGGCCACTAGAGTACTGTATAATATAGGATACAGTTAGAAGAACTGTCACTGAAGTAAGATAAAAAGCATACATTTATGTAGCTATCCTCTTGGTTCAAATTACCTCCTCTCTATACTTTGCACATTCAGCATGCACAATATTTTAAAACAAGTAAGGAAAAGGGAGGAAGGAAGATGGGTCACAGGAGGCAGCTTACACTAGAGCTCCTGTCCAAAGGAGAGATATTGGACAGAAGTGAACTCAGTGAAACTGAAGATGGGGAGCTAAGCTAAGAAAGAAAATAGACAAGTGCACATCATCTCTGCTGAGCAAGTTATGACTCCAGGAGGATACAAGAAAACAAATTGCAGGTACAAAGCCCATCACCAAGAGGAGGAGAGACCCTTCCCCCAAGCAGGAGGCTTGCTGTGGGCTCTTTGCAAGTGAACAAGTAACAAAGACCTCTCATTTTACCATACAGGAGAGAGCTATTAAACATTG
The DNA here is from genome assembly GCA_963575145.1 of Galago senegalensis. NCBI lineage: Eukaryota > Metazoa > Chordata > Mammalia > Primates > Galagidae > Galago > Galago senegalensis. The sequence goes on from CAUYTI010148141.1 coordinate 15,295, forward strand.
AGCCTCCTTCTCCAGGGAAGTCTCTCTTGTGAGCCTAGGCATCATCCTGCCAGGCATAAAATTGAACAAATATTTTCCCCACAATTCTGAACTCCAAGTCTACCCTTCCCCCTCTTGCCTTGTGGTCTGAAGGTCTGCCCCTTGCAGAGCCCAGACTGTTTGGCAATTCTCTGAAAGGCCTGGGCATTGTGTGGGCCACTGGACAGCATCGTGGAAATAGAGACTCGCCTGGAAGCAGGGAGGTGTGAGAAGAGAGGGACTCATAGAAAAGAGAGACGTGCCTCAATGGTGCATCTGATTAGAACTCTTGACTTGGGCTGTCCACCTGAGGACTCTCCAAGGCCTAGTGATGGCTGTTTTGCAGTGTAGTGGGAAAGGACTGATTCTCCTCCTCCAGCTGTTGCTGGTAGGGGGTGATGCACCAGAGATGCTTGTATCTCTCCCCTGCTGACATTTCAGCCTAATACCACGACTCATTAGTATTGGGTGGAGGTTAGTATTGGGTGGAGGTTGGCTGACTTTAAGACAGAGTCAGTATGCTCTATCTCACCAAGCAGGTCCTCAGAATCTCTGGCTGCAGCTTTGAAAGGGACCTCCAAAAGGGTAGAGTAAAAGCTACAATCACAAGCCCCAGATAATTGGTAAAGGGCTTGTTAACTCCTCTTCCTGGGGCCCCCAATCCAATCTCAGCCGACCAGTTTTAATTGTCAAATTGTGGAAAATACTCATGGGGCAGAACCAGTAGAAGAACTCTGGCAACATGAATAATCAGAGTAGATCAACTTCCCCAAGGAATGACAAAGGATATACAAAAGAAGATGCCACTCATAGAAAAAATGGTTCAATTGTCAGAAATAGAATTAAGAATATAGATGATAAATAGGATGAATAGAATGGAGGAAAAGATGGAAGTAAAAATTCAAAGAGTAGTTCAAAAGTTGTCTCAAGAAAATAATGAATTCAAAGACAAAGTCACCAAGGATACGGAAATAATGAGGAAAGATATAGGAGAGCTAAAGGAAGTGAAAAAGTTATTCAAGAAACTTTGAAATACAGCACAATCCCTCAGTAACAGTTTAGCAGGCAGAAAAAAAAAATCTCAGAAATTGAAGACAAGGATTTTGAACAATCTCAAGCATTGAAAGGTGCAGAAAAATGGAAAACAAGAATAGAACACTCCCTATGAAAGTTGTGGGATCATTCAAAAAAATCAAATATCTGACTTACAGGAATTGCTGAAGAAGGAGATGGTCCTAAAGAGGTACTCTACTCCAAGATATTATGCAAGAGAATTTCCCAAGCATTGCAAAAGATAAAGAAATTCAGATAGTAGACAGTTTCAGAATCCCAGCAAGACTCAATCCAAATAAAGCATCTCATAGACACATTCTAATTAACTTTGCCAAAGTTAATATGAAGGAGAAAATCCTGCAAGCAGCCAGATTTCAGAAAAGCATTACCCACAAAGGGAAAAATATTAGAATGACTGCACGTCTTTCAGCTGAAACTTTTCAAGCCATTGACCTTCAATCTTCTAAAACAAAACAACTTTCAGCACAGGATCTGTATACTGCTACACTGAGTTTCATTCATGATGGAGGAATCAAATATTTTACTGACAACCACATGTTGAGGAAATTTGTCCTAACTAAACCAGCACTCCAGGAGATACTCAGACCCATTTTTCTTCATAACATCATAATGGTCTACCACCAAAGTAAACTTACCCAGAATTTATCAAACAAAACCTAACTTCCACAATGGTGAAAGGATTAAAAATATACACTAGACCTTTGAAAATCATGCAACTAAAACACTACCATACCTATCAATTCTCTGAATTAATGCAAATGGCTTTAATTGTCCTCTTAAGAGGTACAGGTTGGTTGACTGGATACATAAACTTAGGCCAGGTATCTGTTGCCCACAAGAGACTCAGCTTACCTCACAGCATAAAAAAGACTCAGGGTGAAGGGATGGGCATCTATAATACAGGTGAATGGAAATCAGAAAAAAAGCAGGGGTTGCAATTTTATTTGCAGATGCAATAGGATTTAAACCAACAAAGGTAAGAAAGACAAGGATGAACACTACAACTCATCAAGGGAAACACTCAACATGAAGAGATTTCAATAATTAACATTTATGCATTAACATTTATACCTGATAGTCCTCAGTGTATAAAACTAACCTTAATAGATATGAACAGTTTGATATTTTCCTGCACTATAATAATTGGAGATTTTAACATCCTTTTGGCATTTCTTCATAGATCCTTTATGAAAAAACTAAACAAAGACATAATGGACTTAAACTTGACCCTAGAACAAATGGACTTAACAGACCTCTACAGAACATTTCATCCTAATGAAACTGAATACGCATTCTTCTCATCAGCCCAGGGATCATCCTGCAAAATGGATCATGTCTTATGTGACAAGTTTAACCTCAACAAATATAAAAGAATCAAAATTATTCCTTGTATTTTTTCTGACCATCTTGGAATAAAAGTTGAACTCAGTAGCAACAGAAATCTTCATACTCAAAGTCATGAAAACAAAATAATCTTAGGCTGAATGATAGTTATCTCAAAGATGAGATTAAGAAGAAAATCATTGGCCCAGCGCCTGTGGCTCAAGTGGCTAAGGCGCCAGCCACATACACCTAAGGTGGCGGGTTCAAATCCAGCCTGGGCCCACCAAAACAACAATGACGGCTGCAACTAAAAAATAGCTGGACATTGTGGTGGGTGCCTATGGTCCTAGCTTCATGGGAGGCTGAGGCAGGAGACTCACTTGAGCCCAGGAGTTGGAGGTTGCTGTGAGCTGTGATGCCATGGCACTCTACCCAGGGGGATAGCTTGGGGCTCTGTCTCAAAAAAAAAAAAAAAAAAAAGGAAATCAACAAATTTTGAAAATAAAATGATAAGGAAGACACAGATTATCAAAACCTGTGGGATACTGCAAAGGCAGTCCTAAGAAGGAAATTTATAGCATTGGAAGCCTTCATCAAGAAAATAGAAAGAAAGGAAGTTAACAACTTAATAGATCATCTCAAGCAACTGCAAAAGGAAGAACATTCCAACCCTAAACCCAGTAGAAGAAAAGAAATTACTAAAAATAGAGCAGAATTAAATGAAATTGAAGACAAAATAATCATTCAGAATATCAACAAAACAAAAAGCTAGTCCTTTCAGAAGATTAAGAAAATTGATATACCTCTGGCTAACCTAATCAGAAACAGAAAAGTAAAATCTCTAATAACATAAATGAAAAACTATAAAGGAGAAATAGCAATAGATACCACAGAAATTAAAAAGAAATCCTCAATCATTACTATAGAAAACTCTATTCTCAGAAATATGAAAATCTGGAGAAAATGGACCAATACCTGGAAGTATGCCACCTTCCTAGACTCAACTAGAAAGAATCAGAAATCTTGAATAGACCTATATCAAGCACTAAAATAGCATCAGCTATTTAATAGTATTTAATATTAATTAATTTATAATTTAATAGTAATAGTAATTTATAATTTAATAGTATCTTCCAAAGAGGAAAAGTCCGGAACCAGATGGCTTCATATCAGAATTCTATCAAAAACTAGCACTTATAGTTCTTTTCCAAAACATAGAAAAATAAGGAATACTCCTCAGCACATTTTATGAAGAATATATCACCTTGATTTCCAAACCAGGAAAGGACTCAACAAAGAAAGAAAAGTATAGATCGATATGGATATTGATGCAAAAATATTCAATAAGGTTCTAAAATCAGAATTCAATGACACATCCAAAAAATTATACAGCATGATCAAGTTGGTTTTACCCCAGGGTTACCAGGTTGATTCAACATACATAAATCTGTAAGTACAATACACCACATAAATAAAATGAAAAATAAAGATCATATGATTCTATTAATTGATGAAATTGGAAAAAGCTTTTAATAATATCCAGCATAAAAAAATTAAAAAATAATAATATCCAGCATTATTTCATGATTAGAACACATAACCAAATAGGCTTAGATGGGACATTTCTTAAACTGATAGAGGCCATCTACAGCAAACTCACAGCCAATATCATATAGAAAACATTTCCACTGAGTTCTGGAACTACACAAGGATGCCAATTGTTGCCACTACTATTCAACATATTACTGCAAGTTCTAGCCATCACAATTAGGCAAAGAAAGGGAATCACCGATATTCCAATGGGATCAAAAGAGATCAAACTCTCATTCTTTGTGGATGATATAATCTTATACCTGGAAAACCCCAGGGACTCAACTACCAAGCTCTAAGAAGTGATCAAGGAAGATAGCAGTGTCTCAGTATACAAAATCAATACTTACAAATCAATTGCTTTCATATAAACCAACGATAATCAAGCTGAAAATATATTCAAGTACTCTTTTTATTTTATAGTAAGGCCAAAGAAGATGAAATGCCTGGGAATTTATCTAGGAAAGGATACAAAAGATCTCTATAATAAGAATTATGAAACCCTGAGAAAAGAAATAGCTAAAGAGTTAACAAATGGAAAAACATACCATGCTCGTGTCTGGGAAGAATCAACATTGTTAAAATGTCCATACTTTCTGGCTTGGCGCCTATAGCTCAACCGGCTAAGGCGTCAGCCACGTACACCTAAGGTGACGGGTTCGAATCCCCAGCCCGGACCTGCCAAACAACAATGACGGCTGCAACCAAAAAATAGCCGGGCATTGTGGTGGGCACCTGTGGTCCCAGCTACTTGGGAGGCGGAGGCAAGAGACTCGCTTGAGCCCAGGAGTTGGAGGTTGCTGTGAGCTATAATGCCACGGCACTCTACCCAGGGGGACAGCTTGAGGCTCTGTCTCAAAAAA
>CAUYTI010148146.1:0-19041 GCA_963575145.1 Galago senegalensis
ACAGGCGCCCACCACAACGCCCGGCTATTTTTTGGTTGCAGCCATCATTGTTGTTTGGCGGGTCCGGGCTGGGGATTTGAACCCGCCACCTTAGGTGTACGTGGCTGGCGCCTTAGCAGGTTGAGCTATAGGCGCCGAGCCTTCATTCAACTTATTAACTGTGATGTGGTCCAAAGTGCCAAACTCCAGGCAGAAGATTGACTCCAGGTCAAAGATTGAAACCAATAATTTGTTGTTTATATGGAAGTCTCAGGTCTTGTTAGCCTTCTTCTCAGTCTCAGCGACAATCTTATAGTATCTTTGAGCTAAATGTGAAATATGTTCCTTCCTACACTTGTTGATTAATAGTCCTTGAAAAAAATGTATTTTCATATATATATAGCCCAAAGATAAATGTCAGCAGTTATACATGCTAATTGGAAAAAGGCTTTGTGTTTTAGTAAAGGTTAATTAAGACCCATTGAATTCTTCCCGTTAAAACATAAAAGTAAAATAATGTAATTAGATATTTTTTCCTTTCTCTCCCCAGAGGGCAGATGTAAATGTTCTACCTAAATGAAGCTATTTATTTAAATCCATCCAGATTCTTTTGAAGTTTCATACATCTTTCTTCTGCTATATCAGCTTATAGCTACAATAATTTAATAAGTTTTTCCTAGGGTGAAATTGGATGCCCTTTATCGATCTTACACCAAGGGGGCATTCAATTACTTAATCTAAAGTGGTATTTCTGGGTCTCTCAATTACAATTTTGTTATAAATGGCTTGCTAATGATGCTTGGGGTGCATAGGTTAATAGGGGCCATCCAAGCAAGGGCTGGGTAATTGAACACTTTCTATTTTGGGAGCAGCTATCTGATCTTTCTCAGTGGGACCAGGTTCCCACAGCTATGGTCTGCATCCTTGGGGCTCAGCAGGGAGCAGTAGGTTGGGAAGTGATCTGGCTGAAATGTATACCTGAGGACCTAGGTTTAACACATGAATGGAAGCGCCAAGGGTCCCCTCTAATCTGAGTCGACTGGCACCAGAATGTGGACATTCCAGACAAGCAAAATGCAAGGGCATTCATTACTTATTTTGGAAGGAGGAAAAACTTGAGTGCTAGGTTTCTGAATGACTGTTCTTAGGGTAATTTGTGGCATATGGAAAAGGCCAATTAAGGAACATAAGAGCAGTCCATTTTCCTTTCAATACAATCACATTAAAAATTTGATTTTTCTTCACTGAGTTGTTACTTAATCAATATACATTTCATACAGATCCTTTTGAAAGAATATAAAAAAAAATGTAATGTAACTCCCTATTTGCACTTGGGCAAATCCCAACCCTGACTAGCTTTCCAGACCCCCCCAGAGCCCAGCCTCTCCTCTTCTCCCTTCCGTTCCTACTCCACCTTCCCAGCACACCAGCACTAGGCTCTCGGGGTCTGTTCCTCCAGCACAAGCTCCTGGGGTCCGTTCCTCTAGCACCAGACTCCCAGGGTCTGTTCCTCAGTGCCATGCTCCCAGGGTCCGTTCCTCCAGCATCAGACTCCCAGGGTCTGTTCCTCCAGCATCAGACTCCCAGGGTCCGTTCCTCCAGCATCAGACTCCCAGGGTCCGTTCCTCCAGCATCAGACTCCCAGGGTCTGTTCCTCCAGCATCAGACTCCCAGGGTCTGTTCCTCCAGCATCAGACTCCCAGGGTCTGTTCCTCCAGCACAAGCTCCCAGGGTCTGTTCCTCCAGCACAAGCTCCCAGGGTCCGTTCCTCTAGTACCAGACTCCTGGGGTCTGTTCCTCAGTGCCGTGCTCCCAGGGTCTTTTCCTCCAGCACAATCTCCCAGGGTCTTTTCCTCCAGCACAAGCTCCCGGGGTCCGTTCCTCTAGCACCAGACTCCCGGGGTCCGTTCCTCTAGCACCAGACTCCCGGGGTCTGTCCCCCCAGTGCCAGGGTTCTGAAGTCTCCCTTCCCAGTCCTTACATCCTGCGAGTCCCCAGCCTGTAGTCACATGGCCTGTTTCTTCACTGGGCTCCATTGACTGGCTTCCTTCTAGTCGGTCAGGTTTCTGCTTAAAATGTCCCCTCTGAAATTAAGTCTGCCCCATTCACCCAGTGTGGGGTACCTTCTGTCTTCTAAGTCAGTAGTTCTCACCTAGGGGTGATTTTACCCCTGGGGGACATTTCCCAGTCTGAAGACATCTTTGGTTGTCACATATCAGGGGAGGGGTGCTCCTGCCATCTAGGAAGTGGAGGCCAGGGATCTGCTGGACAGAACAGCCCCTGGCAACTAAGAGTGAGCCCACCCTAGCATCACCACAGCTTTGGAAACCCTGTTCTAATGGTTTTGTTGTTTTCTGCTTTTTTCTTTTCTTCATAGCCTTTACAATGTCTAAGATTATCTTAGCATTTTGGACTTCTTTGTAACCTTTTGTCATGCATTCCCCAGCCCTGGTGGGACAGAAGCTCCCACTGTGAAAGGCCTCCCTCTCTTGGGAGGTCCCATCCCTCACTGCAGTGGCCCCATCTGCCCGGGGAGGGTTGGTCCGGAGCTCTGGCTGCCCATAAGCCATTCACCTAGTCATAAGGTGGTTCTTTTTGACCAACTTATGGAGGTGCATTTAACATACTACACAGGGGATATGTGTTTTGGTAAAACTTGTAAATATAAGATATTTGTCCTCAAGGAGGGCACCCCAGGGTATTTTCCAACAAATTCTCCAGCTGACTATCCACCATTCAATTCAGGCCTGACATTCCCAGAGTTAGTGTTCATACCTCATGGGTTTGAGGGCTCAGTCCCAAAAGACTCCTTCCTATCACACACCAGTCACAAGTACTGGGTCTCCAGATTACCCACGCTCTGTCCAAACTGGTCACAAAGCAGTGGTTTCCCACAGCCGTCTCCTTAAGTTCGATTATGCACTAGAACAGCTCACAGGAGTCAGGAAGGTGCTTTGCCTAATATCACAGAGTGTCCACCATGGTCCAGCAACCCGGATACTCCCCCAGCTCTGTCCTCCAGGGCTGTATGGACATTCCGGCATGCAGGGATGGCTAAGTACCCCAGTGGCCACTGGAGATTGACTTAATCTCCAGCCCCTCACCCCTACCTGGAGTTGAGGAGAGCACTGAAAGTTTCAAGATTCTAACCAAGGCTTGATCTTTCTAGTGACCAGACCCCATCTCGCAGCTATCTGAGAGTGACCACCAGTCACCTTCTTACCATAAACTCAAGTTTGATTGAAAGGGGCTTGTTATGAATAACAAAAGATGCCACCCTCACTACATCACTCGGGAAATTCTAAGGATTTTAGGAGCTGCATGACAGTAACTGAAAATGAAGACCAAATATACATATGTATTTATTACATCACATCCTATCTTGTATTAGCTTTGGCTGCCCTTCCTGAACCTGGACATACCCAGAACACAGTCAGCCTTCAAAAAATATTGTTGACAAAAGAATGAATGAATGAGTAATAAGAGATGAGAAAACACTGTCTTTGAGTGTTTTCCTAAGGCTTTTATGCATCTTGAGTTGTCTCCCCAGTTCTACTTAGGAAGAGACTTGGAGAGGCTGGTCTGGCTGGAGGGGCAGCTGCCCAGTGGACAGAGGCTCTGGCCAACCCTGTCTGAAGCCCTGTTGTCATCTCTTCTCTTCTGAGACTGTCAGCTTCCCGACTCTCCAGGCTCATTTATTTACTTTGCTTCACTTAAGATATCTTTGTTCTTGTCTAGGGATGTTCTGCCCATTCTGTTGTGTCCGGATGATGTACATTCTCGTCTTGGAACTTCCAGAGCCATGTTTTATTTTAAAAAATCTGATTAGACCTTCTGCACCAGAAAGACAGAAGGGTGGGAACTCCCTCCCCACTGTGAGTCCTGGTTAGAGTCTCATTTTTAACCCCGCCTCAGCCTTGTCTTCAACATGTGAAAAAATGTTTTCTTGGCTTTAGAGATGGAGTTTCCAAGTAGGGGATCTTGCCCTTTTGTTTCTTTGGTTTGAAAGAATTGTTTGTACCATGGGATGGGTCAGGGGTGGCTAAGCAAGTTTGAAGTAGAGGTTTGAACCTCCAGTGTCCCTCCAGCTGCCCTGGGGGAGGTGGGGGTAGGGCCTGAGATAGCTGGCCTGGCCTCCCCCAGACCTCCCCTCCCCTTCCACCCCCAACTTCTCCTTCTCTGCTCTTGTCCCTGCTTCCCCAGCTTCTCTGCTGGACTCAGGTCTCAGCGTGTGCTGACCAGCCTTTCCCTATCTGTTCCTTGAGACCTTAGTGAGATTTCTTGGACAATTACATTTTGCCAATTTTGTGCATTATGTTCCTCTCTTGTAGAGTCACAAAAGCCCTGAAAAACCCTGCTGTAAAGAATTCTCTGCTTTTGTCCATCTCACCTTTTCTCCAAATAGTTTAAGCATGGAACACTTAACAGCAGAAGTCAAACATTCTGTGGGTGGAAGATGTTTGGAAAACACTGTTGGCTATTTCTTGGCCAGCGTATTTTGAGGATACATAGGCTTTTCAGTCCAAGGCAAATGAACATTTCTTCTGGTGATCTGATTGTTCAAGCCTTCAGCTGATACACAGAGATCTTACTGTGGGCTTAGTTAATGCCATCTCTCTGAGGACAATAAGGATTGCTTGAGGGGTGTGTGTGAAGTTGAAGGTGAGTCTACTGCATGTGGGTAATTCTTCATTGGTTAGGAATACTAACATATATGGACTCTCCTATCTTTGATTCCCATTTCAATATTCTTGTTATTCACTGACCAATTAAAAATAATCATAGTAATCATTGATGATGCTATTATTATCAATGTCACCTACCTTTTATGGGACGCTAAATATGTGTTAGGTATTATATAAACTCAAGTTTTACATGTATTGACTAATTACTTGTTACTTATAAAGGCTGTAAAGTCTTATTATCTTAACTTTACTGTTGAAGAAACCAAAGCTCAGGGAGGTTATGTGGCTTACTCATTAGATGCTTTTTTGTCTGACATCTACAAGGTGTTTTTTGGGTAACAATACATTTTATAACTTCAGGATTCTATTAATGGAGTTTTAGGAAGCATGTTTTCCCCAGGAAGATTGATGAAAGTGAAAAATTATTTTGGGGTCTGAAGTGCCGTGTTACTCAGAGGAATATTATGCCTTGGACTTAATTGCTTAATAATGTTAAAGTCAATTGGTTTTTTTTTAATATGATACACTCTACTGAAGGAGAGAATCACTCATTGTTTCTAAATTTTCATTAACTTTTGCTTCCTAATCTGATTATAAAGGTTAGCTCTAGGTTAGAGACTACTGATGCTACTGGGAGGGAAAAAACATGTTTTCTCTGCCTGCTCCCATCCTGGCCTTTCTTCTTAGTATTCTTTAGATTTTCCATGGACTGAAATGCACTGATATTTTAATTCGTCCCTCAAATTAATAGTCATTGTGCATGAATCTGAGAATGATTGCAAAATCCTGGGATTTGGGGATCTTATAACTTAGATGTACTAAGACAGAAATGTTAGAGGATGTGTGGATTGTCATAGGGCTGGTGGTCCTGGTGTTTTGGGGGGTACATATAGTGGCATAAGGACCCGAAGCTTGTCCCTCTATTGTATATGATTTTCTATGACTTGCTTGTGACCAGGCAGGCTTTGCTGAAATTTACAGAGAACTTATATTCTCTGGGAAAGAGAATGTGAACATCTATCTCTCCTTGGAAGATGCTCTCTGGATTATTGCTAATACCACATAATGTAATGAAACGTCTTTTCTTTTTGTTTAGGAAATCTAACATTTTAAAGAGTTTTTCCCCATGAAGAGGAAACATTCCAAAGGAACTCAGGATGTAAGAATAGAGATCTTTACAAGCATCTTCACGGATGGCATGTCAATCCATCAAAGTGAAGACCATGATATCTTCTGATTTCTTGTGCGTTTCCATGTTCTCCAACAATAATAATTCTACTTTTTTCTCTGCCATGGGAAAAACCTGAAGGGCAGGCAGAATTGCTTGTGAACTTGTGAACTTCTTCATCACTACAGTGTCTGTTCTAGAACATGACTATCAGAGATTACTTCCTTTTGTTGTCTTTCGGGGTTGAACCAAAGAATGTGCTTCCTGATTCTCTAGTGCTTTGGTGTCTGCTCATTTTTACATTTGTTTCTGTTGCTGTGCCTTCCAAACATCTTATGTAACCACAAGACATCATTAAAGTCTTCCAGCACGACTTGCACACTTCCGGACTCCTGGGGGTGCTCACCCACAGGTCAGCAAGCCAGCAGTCCTGGGTACTACCATGAGGCACTGCATTAATTGCTGCATACAGTTGTTACCTGAGGGCGCACACAAACAGCAGGTTGGCTGCCTAGGAGGCCCCGATCACGGTCACCAGGTGTGTCCCACGTGTAGAGGAGAAAACAAAATTCTGTTTCATGTGGATAGTAAGCAGATGAACCTGCTTGCTGTTCTCGAAGTGAGGACTGAAGGAAATGAGAGCTGGGGTGGGTTTTTGCGCTTTAAGAAGGGGAAGCGATGTAGCCTGGTCTTTGGATTGATAATAATGACCTTGGTGATGGCTTCTTACATCCTTTCTGGGGCCCACCAAGAGCTTCTGATCTCATCGCCTTTCCATTATGGAAGTTTATCCAGCAATCCCAGCCTGATGGACAGTGAAAACCCAAGTGACATGAAAGAACATCATCACCAACTCTCTGTAAATAATATTTCATACATGAAGGACTATCCAAGCATTAAATTAATTATCAACAGCATCACAGCCAGGATTGAGTTCACCACCAGACGGCTCCCAGGCTTAGAAGACCTCAAGAAGCAGGAATTGCACGTGAGTAGTCTTGCGCTCATCTTGATTGATTATTTGATTTTTTAAATGACTTCCTTTTCCATCACCATCTTTTGGAACAAAGAATAAAAATGACTAAAAAATTTCTCAGCTGTATCAAGGAGGATTTGACAGCCTTATGGCTCAGAAAGTACTGAGAGGGTGCTGTCAGCCTATGCTCTGGAACAGCAAGAAGAAAGTCAGTTGTCCTGAATGGCACAGCTAAAAATATTTAAGGGCCACCCCTTCTCATCATTGCATTCCATGAACTTCTTGCTTAAAACGTGGTCATGGTGGTTAAAGTTGCCTTTACAGAACACCATCATTAGGGATTTAAGAAGTTAGGTTCGATTTGATTTCCTGTTTGTTCTGTCCTAATCAGTATTTCTGTTTCTAGTGGCCATTTAAATATACAACTAGGAAAGAGATTCCAACTGTTTCATTTAATTAGATTTCCGTGTGTGTGTGTGTGTGTGTGTGTGTGTGCGCGCGCGCGTGTGTATGAGAAAGGTAAATTATGGGAGAATAGATTTTGATTAAACTTTTTTTCCCTCTCCTTCCACCCCATTTTTTCTTTTTAATTTTGGGAAAAGGAAAACACAGTTGTTGGCTGTCTACTGCATTTTGCTTTCTTTTCTTTTTAGATCATCAAATAGTAGTTCCCATTTGAACACTATTGTCAGTAGTAGGGCACGTTCGTCCTAGAGTTTGAACCGTCCTGGTTAATTTTTTGGCGTGTCTCTCTCTTTTCCAACGCAGATGTTTTCAGTAATCCCCAGTAAGTTCCTCCCCAACAGTAAGAGCCCCTGCTGGTACGAGGAGTTCTCGGGGCGGAACACCACCGACCCCTACCTGACCAACTCCTACGTGCTCTACTCCAAGCGTTTCCGCTCCACGTTCGACGCGCTGCGCAAGGCCTTCTGGGGCCACCTGGCGCACGCGCAAGGCAAGCACTTCCGCCTGCGCTGCCTGCCGCGCTTCTACATCATCGGGCAGCCCAAGTGCGGGACCACTGACCTCTATGACCGCCTGCGGCTGCACCCCGAGGTCAAGTTCTCCGCCATCAAGGAGCCGCACTGGTGGACCCGCAAGCGGTTTGGTGAGTGGCGGTCCGAGAGGGCAGGCTCTTCCCTTTCGTCCCTGCGTTCATTCCCTCATTCATTCATTCCTTAGGCACCTATAGGGCTGAGGGTCCCAGGGAGACAGAGCTGGGGGTGAGAAGACACTGACGCTCAGAGATCCAACAGTTGACCTGTCATTAGTTCACAGGCAGAGAACTCACAGGGCCTAGCACCTGGTTCCCAACTACCCAGTGAGCACTGATTAAGTGCCAGCTGTGTACAGGGTAAAGGGTCAGGTGGACACCTGTTGGGTTGTCTTGCTCTCAGAGCCCAGACACATGAGCCCAGCCATGAGCAGGCGGGTCGCAGAGAGCTGGGAACACTTAGCCTGGGGGCCTAGCTCCCAGCTCTGTGCTATTTAGACTAAGGCGCCTGCACCTGGGGGAGAGTAAAGCCGTTTCTGGCCTCAGCTTCTTGGACCTTCCCTGTCTGCCCCATGGGTTCAGTATGAAAAACACATGGAGATAATTCTGGAAACCTGCTGTCAGCAGCCCTCTGCCCTAGGACTGACCTTGACACTGCCTGGCCCTGCCTGCTCTAGCCCTGCCCCGCCTGCCTGCCCCAGCACCCTGCAGCTCTCTCTCAGGTCACTGTTTCCTCTCTCTGACCTTTTTCCTTCTGCCAGGAGACATTTGGTCACTGGAGCTAAGGGGTGATACATGCCTGTTGTTGGCCATACTGTAAGTGAGCCACAAGGGCATTTTCCATGTAAAGGACCCAGGTTGCCTAGAAGAAGTTTTCCTTAAACCAGCTCTTAATGTTCTGTTGACAAATGTTTGATTTTATCCTTTTGATGTTCATTCTGGAGTGAAGGACATTGTAAATGTTTCTTTTGTGGTTTAACAGCGGCTGCTATAGGAGCCAAGGTTTCATGTCTGTGTGTGTTTGCCGGATGTGTCTGAACACACTCCCCTGTAGTAGGGTGAGCCTTCTTCCCACAAGGCTCACAGTGATTTCCCCTTAATGAAAACCAGCTTCTCACTGGCAGGAAGGAGGGAAGAACAGAGGCGTGCCTCTGGAAACTGGTCTTTAGTGTCACCTTGAACCTCTTTGTTATTTTGCCATGGACATTCTATTTCTAATTTCTATTGACTTTAGAAGCTGTGGTGTTGGGCAGTGTGTTTTTAAAATGTTTGCAAGTGAAATTTTTTCATTTTTAAGGCAAGAGGTGGATTTGGGCTGTGTATAGTTGATGCTGAAATCCATGTCTATTTGGGGACAATCTATTCCCCTTATTGTTTGGACAAATGGATGGGCTATTGCCCTTTTCCCTGTCTTCCTGTTTGATACAATGCATGCATCCTGGATTTATTGTCCAGCCATCTTAGAGACCCACCTGGTGCACATAACAACCAGTCCAAACTCTCTGGCTTTCCAAGCAGATAGATCAGTAGCTATTGAATACGTGTGCTGTCCTTTAAGCTGCCTCTGCCAAACTTAGTGGTGATGTCTTTTACCCCTGGCAGTTGCGTGGGTTAAAAGAGACCATCCAGTTCTCAGGGGTCACCATCTTCATCCCCATTTGATCCTCCTGAAGCTTGCCTGGGCTGAGCCTTTTGCTGCTGCAGCTGGGTCCCTTGGGTCTTTCCATCTCTCCCCTGGTCACTCTCTAGGAGGTCACAACCCAGCAGTGGCAACTTTGTTCTCAGTAACTCCTGATTCTTGGTTCTCATAGGAATTGTTCGCCTGAGAGATGGGCTGAGAGACCGCTATCCTGTAGAAGATTATTTGGACCTTTTCGACCTGGCTGCACACCAAATTCATCAAGGACTACAGGCCAGCTCTGCAAAGGAGCAGAGCAAGATGAATAAAATCATTATCGGTAAGGCTTCCAGGTAGCGCCCAGGAGGGCTGGCAACCCTCACTGGGGTCCCAGCTCATCTCTGGGCCAGACCCAGCTTTGCTTCTCCTGCAAAACGTTTGCTGCAGACTTCTGATGACCCTCTGCTTCCCCACCTGGCCATCACTCTTACATAAAAATGTTCAACTTAATTTTATAATTTTTTTTTTTTTTTTTTTTGAGACAGAGTCTCACTATATTGCCCTTGGTAGAGTGCCATGGAGTCATAGCTCACAGCAACCTCAAACTCTTGGGCTTATCTGATTCTCTTGCCTCAGCCTCCTAATAGCTGGGGCCATAGATGCCTGCCACAACACCTGGCTATTTTCTTTGTCATTGTTGTCGCCGTTGTTTAGCAGGCCCTAGCTGGGTTCAAACCCACCATTCCCTGTGCATGTGGCCAGCACCCTAACCACTGAGTTACAGGCGCCGAGCCTCACTTGAATAATTATCATAGAGTAGAAATGTTTAGTTGACTTTCTAATTCCCTGGAGACTCAAGGAAGCTCAGAGTTTTTTTTTTTTTTTAAGTTGCCATTTTTCAAATTAAGCAGCCATATTTGACTTCTTTTCCTGATTTATTGATCTGAGTAGGTTTGGACGGGGAATCATATATGCAGTTAACTGATTAGTCATTGATTTACTACTTGGGCCTTGTGTACTCCTTGGCCACTGGGACCATAGAAGGCGGGTAGCTTCTCCTGAACTAGATGCAGCCCTAACACATGGTCTGTGACTGATTGCTGTCTTAAAAGCCTAGCCTTTGTCAACCTAATGCCTTTGGGCATTTAGAATGAGGTGGTTTGATTAATGATCATTTGTGTTAAATATTCACAAGTGTGTTTTATAAATATTCACTCTTTTAAAATTTATTTTCTATTGTATATATTTAAGGCATACAATGTGATGTTTTGATATATGCATACAAAGTGAAACGATTACTATAGTGAAGCAAATTAGCATATCCATATCCTTCCAACCTTTTTTTTGGTGGTAATAGCACCTGAAATCTACTCTTTTGGCACATTTGCAGTGTTAAAATCCAACATTATTGACTATACTTCTCATGCTTTACTTTAGATCTTTAGACTTACTCATTGGACATAAATCTTTTTACTGGATTCAGCTTAAGAGACATTTATCCACTTATGACTTCCAAAAGAGAGAAATTTAATCACCTGTTTTGCCTAAATTGTTTACCTAGGGCAATGGTCTTTTTTTTTTTTAAATTTTACTAGCTCTGTTATGTCTTGATTCTTCAAATTAAATAAATCTGCTAGCTACTAAGAGGAATCACAATCAGCGTTTTAAAAGATAACTTTTTACTTATAATTCTCCTGTCCAGAGGGATAGGCTGATGTGCCTATGCCCCGATTTACTTATTCTTTTTTAGATCAAGTCACTGAGAGCCACCTCCAGTATGAATTGGCTGTTAGCTAGTCATGAGCAAAGTGGGTTCAAACTCCCCAAATCACCAGTTTAATGTCATTTCACTGTGACTCCCGTACCTTATGCCTCTGGGAAATTCTCGTGCTCTTATGAAAGAGTTGAAAATAAGCATCCTCAGGCCAGGAAGTGGAGACTAAGATAATGAATAAAAAGGAAAGCCTTAGTTTAGTTTTCTAATTTTACTTAGATCTAGATTTTTAAAAGGACAGAAAGTAAAATTACTGTGCTGGTATTTTCTTAAAGCAGAATTTGGTGGTGCGTTTTCTGGTAGCCTGGTAGTGTGATAGGCAGGGTAGAGAGGCAGATGAAGAGCTGACATTGAGCCCTGCATGTGCCACCAGCCAGCTCTGTGCTGTGCAACAGGTTGTTATTCCTGTTTCTGGACTCAGTCTGTTTGCCTGTAAAAGGGGATTGCAGAACCAGGTTGGTTCCAGACTCCTCCTAGCACTGAAACGTGACTCAGCCCTGCTACTGCCCTTCCTTCTGCCTGGATCCTGGGCAGAGGCATGAGGGTCCTTCACCATCTTGGGCCTACAGGTCAGAGAGGGCCTTTCCTCAGTCTGTGCTAAAGCTAGAGTCACACTGGAGGTTTAGGACTCATGTGGCCTGAACTTGGAGCTGACCTTGGGGAGGGGGCCTTAGCCATGTTGGAAGGCCCCACATCTGTTCCCAGGGCACCCCTCACGCTCTGGTTGTTTCTTGAGTTTCTGTGAAGTCTGAGAGTGTAGGGACTGTGCTTTGTTTCCTTCATCTGTCCCCAGTGCCAAGCACACCACGGAGCACACATTAGACACCAAATGAATGCTTTCTGGATGCATGGATGGATGGTGGACGGATGGAAGGAAGACAGGCAGATCACAAATGCTTCTAGGGTTCTAAAGCCAGTTCATTTCTGAGATTGATAGAATTTGTTTGTTTCGGTAGATAGTTTGCTTGTCCTTTATATTTCTTTATTTATCATGAGTAGAGTTTTCAGAGGACTTCTGATTGATTCGTCTGTTCTGTATCCTGGGGTATTATCTCTTTAAAAAAATAAGAAAGAAGGAGAGTCCAGAACAGAGATGTTGACCTGAATGTGATTATACATCCAGCAGCACAAACAGGGCCCTACTCCCTCCCAGCAGTACTACCATGACTTATCCCTTTCCTCTCAGTAAATGGCTTTGAGAAGTGTCCTGTGGTCCTAGACCATAGATCTAGGCAAATGGTAGGAAATTAAATATAGGACTGATTGATTTATCTTTCTAAATCGCTGGACTGTCCTAAAAAAGCAAAAAAAAAAAAAAATCGCCAGGAAATTGTTGCATTCTGTGAGAGTCTATGTTGTTGAAGTGATCTGTATCTTGGCCTCAGCTCTGTCCTACTTAGAATGCATGTGACTGTTTTCATCCTTCAGTTGTGAAGACCTTGATTAAATCAGGGGCTAGGACCCAGTCAGCACTGAGTGGGCATCAGTTGTACGCAGAGTGATGGCTATATAGGAGTTAGAACCTGAGAGACTGTGAGCTGTTTGGTGTTGGAGTGTGCTTTGTGACTTACCACTGTGATTCAAGGAAATATCGATGCAGATGGCACTCGCCTTCCTAACGAGGGTTAGCTACCCCAACTACACTCCCTTATCCCTGATGCTTTTTAAGGAAACAAGTACATTCTCACAGGGCTCTTAAAATGCCTCAGCACTGTGCACTGTGAACAAAGTTAAATATTGTGAAATTGGGGGGCCAGATGCTGCTAACGGTTTTATGTTTTGCTCACCTTGGAGAAAAGAGCTCATGGGGACACTCAATGTTGCATGGATTTCCAGGCAGAGCTTTCAGGGTTGGGGGGATGGCACCATGGCAAGGCTGGTCATTAGTCCTCTGCTTGGAGTCCCGTCTGCCAGTGATCCTGGTCCACTCTCCTGTCATGGCTGTTTAAGGCATCAGGACGGACTTGGCTTCTGGCACACAGGGCTGCTCAGAGGAGCCCAAATTCAGCAAAGGCTCACGCTCAGTGTTTCTGCTTATAGGGGAGGCCAGTGCCTCCACGATGTGGGATAACAATGCCTGGACATTTTTCTACGACAACAGCACAGATGGAGAGCCGCCCTTTCTGACCCAAGACTTTATTCACGCCTTTCAGCCAGATGCCAAACTGATTGTCATGCTCAGGGACCCCGTGGAAAGGTGAGAAATTCTGTGTTATATTTGGGGTGAAAAGAAAAGGTGCTTTTGAAGAATCATGTTTCTTTCTGGTCCCAAACAAGATTTTGCCTCTTTTTTACAAAAAAATAAACAAACCTAATTTGCAGTGTTATGGCTATTTCTTATGTAAATGTTATTCTTGGTGCAATCCTGTGTTTAAACAAATCATAGACTGTTTTTTTAGCCATCCTGATTCTGGTCTGTGGGCCTTTAGCCTCTGGTGAGCCTGACCTGGGGACATGAAATGGTGCCTTTGGACTGGTCCTTGGGAACTCTTAGGGCTTAGGAATCACTGTCAGAACCAGGGGAGGAAGGGTCCTCTGGGTGGTTTAACTCCTGGATTCCACATCTCCTGACTCGGTTGGTGACCTTTATTCTCAACAGCCCTGATGTGCATCTCCAGCTCTCTTTGGGATACCTAAAGGTAAAAGAGTGATGGGCAGAGCTGCTGTGCCTTTCAGTCAGGGGTTGCCCAGTATGGGTGAGGCAAAGCTGGTGTGATGTCAGACAGTATGGGGTGGCCTGGCCAGCGCTGGGCAGTGCTGACGTTATGCCTGTGTGACTCACAGAATCTCAGGGCCACCAAGGCCTTAGAAGTACCTAGTACAATGCTCTGGACAAGACCACTATGTCAGAGATGGGGTGGGGTGTGGGGTAGTTTGCTGTGAGGGCCTCTGAGACAGGGCGGTCTCCTGCCAAAATGACCCAACTAGCTCAGGACAGCTCTGTTCTTATTCTGAAATCAAGCCTTTGGGACCATCCACTCTTTGTTCCCATTTCTTTTCTGTAAAGCCACACAGACAAAGTCTAGTGCTTTCAAATGGGAGAGCCTACCAGATATTTAAAGACAGGGGCCTCAGCCCTTTGTGTCTGATTTTGGGCTAATTACATCATGTTAAGCATGACAAAATGATGTGCTGATGTCCTAATCCCCAGTGTGTGTGACTGTGCCCTTATTCATACATGGGATCCTTGCAAGTTAAAATGAGGTCATGTTGGGTTAGGGTAGACGCTCACCCCCACTAAGACACAGGGAGCGTGAGTGAGGGGTGTGGAGGGACTGCGGTCACAAGCCAAGGAGTGCCAGCAGCCACCAGAAGCCAGGTGAGGCCTGGGACAGGGACAGGTCCTCCCTCAGAGACTCCAGGAACCAGCCCTGCTGGCATGTGGATTCAGACTTTAGCTTCCAGAACTGTGATAGCAGAAAGTGTTGCTGTGTCCCCCAGTTTATGGTGACTTGTTACCACACCCCGGGACACTTACCTCTGAGCCTTCCTCAGATACATTCTGTCCCAGCTCCCTGCCTCTGCCAATTATAACAATGAAGCACGTTTGTTGTGGACATTTTAGGAAATATATTGGAAAACTATAAAGGAAAAAAAAAACTATTTTCAGAAACACAACCTCCCACTCAGATAAATGCTTCTGATATTTTGGTGTATTTTCTTCCAGATTTCTTTTCTTTATGGACAAATGTGTGTGTATTTGTGTGGGCACCTGTGTGACTATACAGGGTTACATCTTGCCTCTGTCCTTTAGCATTGCTGCCCTTACAGGGCATGCTTTAAAGTCAGCCCTGGCCACACTTCTGGGTTGATCTGCCCGACCCTCTCATGGAGTCCTTTGCATTGAGCCAGCTCTGAGTGTGCCCTGGAGGAAAGCTGGCCCCGCCCCAGCCTTGCCCCCTGCGCTGAGCATAGGACAGCTCTCTGGTGCGCCCCTTCCAGAATGCTGTGTGGGTTCCCATTCCCTCTCTGTCTGTCTTCCAGCCTTAGGAATCCACTCACCCTGATTCTTGGGCAGACAGTGACCTTGCTGTCCCTTGCCACATCCTTGTACGTGTCCAAATGCTTTGGAGGCAGGGGATTTGGCCCTTTTCCTCGTGGTGGCCTGATCCCCCTCGGTCCAAGAACAGTTGATACTCACAGTGGTGCTAGCGTGATTACACAACATCAGCCCCGAAAGGAAAGACCCGCTGACACTGGTGGAGCTGACCCCTCGCTGCCTGCAGAGGTGTTTTCACAGCTGCTCTGCCTCCCTCCCCCATGCTGCCCAGCTGAAGTTCCCAGAGTGGAACCTTCTCTCAGGAGTGCACTGTCTGCTTACCAAATGCTTTCCCATCATTTCTCACTAGACCCTCATTCTGAGGAAGGTCAGACTTAACCTCAACAGGCCAAGAGAGTGAAACAGCAGCATTTTGTAGTTCTGTGGACCAGTCTGTCAGGACTGGGTTCTGTGTGCATCAGGCCTGTTCTGGGCCCTGGTGAGATGGGAGCTCTGGAGCTGTGGGGAAGACGGGCGTGGCTGTGGTTTTTAGGGTCCTGCAGATTCAGCAAGAGCAGAGTGGGAGGGAGTGGTGCAGGCTCCTGAGTGGGGAGGTTCAGAAAGGATTGAGCTGGAGGAGCTGATGCCAAACTGGGTTTTAAAGGATGAATAAGAGTTTTCTGAGTAAACAAGGAAGGGGTGGTTCGAGGGGAGAAAGCATTCTGAACAGAGAGAACAGCAAGTACAAAAGTAAAAGCCGCTCATCCTTCTGCTGGGGAGCAGAGCCAGGTTTCCTGAGTGCACCTCTTTCTTCTTGGTGTTCTGGTTTTACCTCTGAGGACACCAAGACCATAAAGGCAAGCCTTGGGCCAGGGAGGACAGCAGTGCCATCTAGGTCCCAACAGTTCAGCCAGAGTAAGACCTGCCTACTGCATCTCTCAGACCCCAGCCAAAGTCTGGAAGGAGGCTCACGGGCCATAACATGGTCTTCCAGGAGGACTCTCTGTTTCTTGCTTTTCTTTCTTTAAGAACAAGTACTCTATTTATACTGGGAACTGAAAGTGAAGGTTTCTTGCCTTCTTGGTCCTCAGTCCAGCAGAAGTAGTCCATCAATTCAGCTACCGACGAGCCCCTACGATGTGCTGGGTGGGTGCTGAGTGCTCAACAAAGGCAGGAGCCCGGCCCCTGCTCTCTCTATCAGAGAAGCTGGACTTTGGCTCTGTCCTGACAGATGTCTTGATGCTGAGCAGGAGAAGGGCAGGACGGTGGCCCAGTTATTGCATTGCCTGCTGTGTTGTCTACTGCTGACAGGTTACCCCACACTTAGCAGCTGGAACAGTTTTTGGAGGTCGGGAACCTGGGTCTTAACATCAGCTCTCTCTCAAGGCTGCAGTCTGGATGTTAGCTGGGCTGGGTCTTACCCAAAGGTTTGACTGGGGATGGGTCTGCTTCAAGGGCACACTTGAAGTTGTGGGCAGCTTCTGGCTCCTCAGGAGCTGTTGGCACTGGGGCTTCAGTTCCTTGCTGCCTTTGGTGAGGGGCCATCCTCAATACCTTGCCACCAGGTCTCCCCAACTCATCCAGGTCACCACAACTTTTTGTAGTCAGATCATGGTGTGACATCCTGTTACCATTGCCATATTCTGTTGGTTAGAAGCAAGTCACTAGGTCTAGCTACACTCAAGTTGAAGGGACTACAGGGCATGACTACCAAGAATCAGGGGTCTTGTGGGCCACTGCCCATTCTCCACCTGGCCTTCCAGGTACTGGGGCTCCAGCCAGAGAACTATAACTTCCATCTTGATCCAGCTCCAGTGGCAGAGGGAAGGTGTGTTGCTGTCTACATTTTAAGTGTCACTGACAGCAGTAGCTCTTCCATCACTCGTTAAACATTTGTAAAAGTATGTAACAAGAGAATTGGTGACTCATGGCCTGTCTGAAATGGCTGGCTCGTTACCGATCCCAGCCAAAAAGGCTGATAAACATGTCGTGTGTTTAGATCACTCTTGAAGAAACAATCACTTGGAGCCCAAGTTCTGAGCTCCAAGCCCAAGTCCTTGGGTTGCTCTCTGGCAGCTGGATTGGACCAAATGGTTCTTTTCCTTTTACAAATTGGCTTAAAGGGGAAAAAGACCCACTTTTATTTCTAGTTTTAGGTTCACACTTAGCCTTTATTTCTGTAGTTGATCAGAAGTAGAGGGTTTGAAAGTGTTTGAATTATAGGCAAAGTCAGATCGCTTTTAAGTTTTCAGAGAAGGGTGTAAATGGTTAAGTCCATTTTTTTTTTTTCTGGAGGAAAACAGGAATAATGGAAAGTAGTAGATGGAATGGTTCATATGGTGGAAGAGGCCAGCCAAGGATTCCTGTTCCAAGTTTCTCTCTGTAGGAAATGACAACAATTTAAAAGTAAATTGATGCATTCCTATGCTAAATTGGCCTAGTTAATTAAAAAGAAGCCATCACTTAGAAGCAGAATATTTCTTTATTTAATCCCATTCTTAAGTGGTATGGACTCTTCAAAAGCATCTTACTTTAGCTTCCTGCCTCTTCTCCTGTGAGACAGCTCAAGCTCTGCCTCTTAATTCTGAAGCCCTAACAGCCCCCATTAAATGCAAGAAGTGCCCGGAAGGCTGCTGGCCCCTCCAACCCAGTTGCATTCCTATTTTATTCAAGGGACATTTGGAGTGGGGTCATGCACCATCTGTTAAGGATTTTACTGCATCTATATTTTGGTTTTAATTCGGTGTGGCGTCTTAATGCAGAGCCCAGAAATGACCACCACAGGCGCGCTCGGCTTTTGCATTTATGATGGTGAGTCCAAGGGGAGGGCACTCAGCTTGGTTAAGAATTAGAACTGGATTTTGACCAGAATCCCTTGAGCTTGGGAACTAGGGAACCTGGGTAGTTGTTTTCTTCATCTGCTTATATAAGCTGATTTTTTAAAACAACCCCTAGACTGGTTAAATAATTCATCTGTTTATGCTGATAAACTAGGCAGGGAATGAGGCTTTTAATGAAATGCATCCATTTCTGTGCAGTTGCTCCCTGGGACACAGAGCACAGAGCCGTGATGGGGCTAAACGCTTGGACAGGAGTCCTGGTTCTATTGATCTCCCGCCATCTGCAGCGCGTGTGCTGGGCGTGATGGTGGTGAGCAGCTGCCACCTGCTGCGTGTCTGGGAGTGTGTGCCAGAGTCAGGGTGGCAGACACAGCCTGGAGGGGGCCTGGTCTGCATTGGAACTCCAGCTCTGCCACCCACCGGGGTGACCCGGGACAAGTAGCTTAACATCTCTGCTTCATTTCTTCATCTGTAAAATGGGAGAAATTGTCCTATTTGAAGGGTTGTGAGCATTAAATGACTTCATATATGCCGCAAAGTCTTTGCTGCACAAATGGAAAATATTATAAATTAGCTACTGTTGTCATTATGTACCAGTAGTAGCTAATAATTACCAAACTGATGAAGTGTTTGTTCGCTCACTAAACATAGTGGTGTACTGTATCATGCGGATTTTGTCTACCCTGGACCACACATGCCACAGTGTTTCCATAAGATCACACTACCATATTTTCACCGCAGTTTTTCTGTGTTCAGATGTGTTTAGATACTCAGATACTGACTGTCATGTTATAGCCGCCTGCAGCAGGCTGTGTCACCCGGCCCAGGTGTGCAGTGGCCGCCCCATCTGGGCCTGTGGAAGCTCACTCTGTGAGGTTTAGGTGAGGATGTTATGCCCGAAACTCTTCCAAAAGACCCCGGCAGACAACGAGACCACACTCCGATGTAAAAAGCATGAGATGAGATTTTTATTACAGACCGGTCTGGACCCGCCCAGCATGCAAGCCTGGGACGAGCCCCGAACTTAG
>CAUYTI010148148.1:0-10104 GCA_963575145.1 Galago senegalensis
TCCAACTCCTGGGCTCAAGCGAGTCTCCTGCCTCAGCCTCCCAAGTAGCTGGGACTACAGGCGCCTGCCACAACGCCCGGCCATTTTTTGGTTGCAGCCATCATTGTTGTTTGGCGGGCCCAGGCTGGGGATTCGAACCCGTCCCTTAGGTGTATGTGGCTGGCACCTTAGCCACTTGAGCCACAGGCACCAAGCCGACCCTGCTCTTTCAACACATAGTGATCAAAGTACAGCTGGACAGCCAAATGTGGTCTCCTAAGTGTTTCTGCATGGCCTGAGAGCAAAAAATAGTTTTTACATTTTTAAATGTTGAGGGGGGAAGGTCAATAAAAAAATACTTTATAATATGTGAAAATTATGTAAAATTAAAGTTTCAGTGTCCATAAATAGAACTTTACTGGAACACAAGCACACTGATTTGTTTACATGTTATCTATGCTGCTTTCATGATTCAATAGAGTAGCTGCCTTCAAAGAAAGTTTGCCAACCTCTACACATAACAATAGACATACCCCAAAACACTTAAAATAACTCTATCAGGAAGGTATGATTATAAGTAATTTCATCTTGTCTCTACCTTCTCAATGTCTGAGATGTGATGTTACTTTTTATAGAAACAGAACTTTAAATTTAAAAAAATCTTTAATGCAATAATAGCTTCTATTGCATTTTCCTTCATCTATTGTGTAGCTCTACATCTTCCCCACCTCAGAAATAGTACTATCAAATTGATAAAGCTAAAAAAACCAAGAATCGGCTTGGCGCCTGTGGCTTGAGTGGCTAAGGCGCCAGCCATATACACCTAAGGTGGCGAGTTCGAATCCAGCCGGGGCCAAAACAACAATGACAACTGCAAACAAAAATAGCCAGGAGTTATGGCGGGCGCCTGTGGTCCCAGCTACTTGGGAGGCTGAGGCAAGAGACTCCACTTGAGCCCAGGCGTTGGAGGTTGCTGTGAGCTATGACACCACAGCACTCTACCCAGGGGAATAGCTTGAGGCTCTGTCTCAAAAAAAAAAAAAAAAAACCAAGAATCATCCATAATTCACACCTTTTCTTCATCCCTTACAACATCAATTCATCAAGCATGTCCACAGGAGCTTTATATTCCAAATCTTACCACTTCTTCGACCACTACTGCCCAAATCCCAGTCATGTCATCTTTCACCGCTACTCCTATGAGAACCTCCTAAAGTACTGGGTGTGGCGGTTTGCATCTGTAATCTCAACACTTTTGGGTGCTGAGGCAGGAAGACTGCTTGAGGTCATAAGTACAAGACCAGCCTAGGCAACACAGCAAGACCCATCTCTACAAAGTGAATTTTTTAAAAAACTTAGCCATTGTGGTGGTGTGCAGGAGACAGAGCAGCAGGACTACTTGAGTCCATGAATTTGAGGGCACAGAGAGCTATAATCACGCCACTGTACTCTAGCCTGGGTGACAAACAAGACCCTATCTCTGTAAAAACAAAACAAAACAAAATAAAATCTCTAACCATGATTTGACATTATAGGAGGAATAAGAGGGAAGACACTTAAGGCTGTAAGAAACAGAAGGTCTGGCAAAAGAAGAGAATATAGATAACATGCACATACTCAAATGGTCTTGAGTTCCATCACGCTTGTTCTCATTTTGGCAAGAGCATCTTCAATTCTTTTTTTTTTGCATCTTCAATTCTTAAAATAAATTTTTCAAAGAATCTTTCTGCTTTCATTTATCAAATCTCGCTGCTTCTTTTCTACATTTCTAAATTTAAATTGACTATGAATACCTATTCTGGATGTAGAACACCACCACTAAACAAAAAGATCAATTTTGATTTCTTCAAGTGTCTTGTGATGTTAGTGACCAAGAAAATGGATTGTCTACACATAGCTCTATACTCTAAATAAAATTTAGTGATGGAGCCATTCATAAAAAAACTCATTCTCCAAACTGAACATAAGAGAAGAGGATAAAGCAGTGCAGTTTGAGAGGCATGACGTGGGCTTTAGTGCTTCCTCACACTAACTATATGATTTCAATCCAGCCTTCTCAAACCTTACCTTATGGAGTTTCTCATTTACAAAATACAGATATTAACACCTACTCTATTTAACTCCTAAGACTGTTAGTAAATCAAGGGGAGAGCATGTTCTCTAAAGTAATTTTATAAGTAAACTCTAAGTAAAGCATAGCTCAATAAAGCTGTTTTAAATTTTTTTTTTGAGACAGAGTCTCAAGTTGTCGCCCTGAGTAGAGTGCCTTGGCGTCTCAGCAAACAGCAACCTCAAACTCTTGGGCTTAAGCTATTCTCTTGCCTCAGCCTCCCAAGTAGCTGGGTCTACAGGCACCTGCCACAGTGCCCGGCTACTTTTTTTGTTTTTGGTTGTAGTTGTTTGGCAGGTCCAGGCTGGGTTCAAACCTGCCAGTTCCAGTGTACGTGGCTGGCGCCCTAGCCACTTGAGCTACAGGCGCCAAGCTGGTTTTAAATTTTTGAAACCTCAAACTACTCTGCAGCTCTACTCTTTTTCACTAAAAACAAAAAAACAAGAAATGAGATGTTCCATTGTTCTATGCTGTTTTAAAGCAAATGACTGTGAGAATTTACTATCAAGAATGCATTTTATTTGATAACAAAAATGCCAGACAAATTCCCAAGGAAAAAAGTACACCCAGTTTTAAATAAGTCCAATGAAGTCTGATAAAAATAGCTGATTGCCTTATCCAGGGTTAAACAAAATGTCAGCGATGTGAGTGAGGTAGGACAGATTAATAAGCAGAGGGAAAAAGATTCTCAAAATGCTGTTGTAAAAACACTTTCTCATATACTCTTAGGAATGTGACTTTATCTTCTTTGTTTTCAAATTCCTTAATTTTCTGTAGGGCATATGGCATGTCTGTTAACTTAGTAACTCTAAGTTAAAAGCATTAAAATCATTTACCTTATAAAGAATTTTTTTCAACTGTAAATGGAGAATGCTCAGAAAGTCATAAGTTAAATTCATTCTGCATATAGAATGAATAAACCTGTATTTACTACAAGGGGGAAAAGTACATAGTAACATGGTTCAGGACCTCCTTAAAGTTATTTTGATTATATATTTTTCTGTGCAATTATTACATAAATTATTTGGAAAATAGGAAAAGTGACTCAATCCAAAGCAGGTAGGTAGCTGGTAAATGTCCCAGATAAAATGAGACAAACTAAAGTTTCACAAAAAGATAACAGACTTTAAAGTTCAACAAACTCTATCAGATGTCCAATGTGAGGACCATGGGCCACATCTGATTATTTAAGGACTGTTTTGCTCATCCGTGGTATTAGATAGTACGGTCGGACCTTTTTTGGCTTTCATTAGTGTTTGCGTATTTAATGTGTAGTCCAAGGCAACTCTAACTCTTCCAATTTACCACAGAGAAGAAAAAAGGTTGGATCTAGTTTTTCCACTTGTAGCTTCTCTGAACCTTTTTCATTTGTAAAATGACAGTATTTCAGAATTACTATGAATACCTGAGATTATTTGCATAAAATGCCTGACTCATAAGAGAGTTTTGTTAGTTTTCCCTTTTACTTTTAACTCTGTCCCTATCTCCTATCCCACTACTGAGGTAAGGAGATGAGACTTGTTTTAGGCCCTTATCATGTTTCTCCTAAATTACTACAAACTCCAAATTTATACTTCTGTTTTCAGTATTTTCCCTACTCCAATTCATTCCCCACAATACCAGCTGACTTAATGCTCTAAAATCCAAATTGATTATGTTGCTCCTCTGTTTAAACATCCTTCAGTGGTTCCCCCACCACCTGCAGGACCACAGCCAAACTCAACATGATGTTCAAGATCCTCAAAGATATGGCACTTGCTTATCCCCCTAGCCTTTGTCTCTCATCAAAAAGATGCTCTCTAACTGCTTAGGATGAAATCCTCTCTACCACAAATTTATCTTACAGGGGCTGGAAAACTTCTTTCTATAAATAACCAGACAGTAAAGAATTTAGGCTGTACATGCCATTTGCAACTACTCAACTCTGCCATCTTTGTGTAAAAGCAGCTACAGACAATCCCTAAAGAAATGAGCATGGATGTGTTCCCATAAAACTTCATTCATGCACATTGTATATCAAATCAGCATACTGAACCCCATAAATGCATCAATGTACACAGTTTGATTTAATAAAAACAAAAAAGTTTTAAAAATTCATGGATTTTGAAATTCAAATTTTATATAATTTTCATGTGTCACAAAATAGTCTTTTGATTTTTTCAACCATTTAAAAACGCAGAAACCCTTTTTGCAGACAGAACAAAACAAAGACCAAGTTTGGCCAATGGGTGTAGTTTGTGGCCCTGATCTTAAGCAATTCATTTTTATCTCTCCTCAACTCAGTTTCTTCATTTATAAAATAAATTAACACATGCTCAGGTATTATCATATTATTCCAGGACCAGTGATTTTTCCACTATATCACAGATACATCACTGCACGAGAGAGAGAAAACTACATTACATAAAATAAAAAGTTGAAGAGAATTATATTAATTCACTGATGCTATGGTTTTTCCCATTGGCCAAAGTATTTAGGTATTAAACATTAAGAGCAGTTGCCACTCAAAATCTACTATATTAGGTGCAAGCCTGAGTGACAGTGAGACCACCCAACTCCTAAAAAAATGAAAAACCCAGTCGGGTATCTGCGGTGAGCTCCTATAATCCCAGCAGCTTCCGGAGGCTGAGGCAGCGGGATGCCCACAGCCTGAGTCTGTCTGAGGCTGCAGTGAGCTATCACACCACTGTACTCTGCTCAGGGCATAGGGTGGGACTCTGTCTCAACAACAACAACAACAACAACAACAAAAAATTCAACCCAGTTCAAGACACATTCCTGTCCTCGAGAAATTTATTGCCTAACTGAAGAAACAAGATATATAAACATGAAATAGCTAAATAACAACATATGGCTGCATATGACTTAACAATATAAAGCAAATATATAATGGTCTCTTAGTAAAACCAAATGTGCTACAGGAATTCAAAAAGTGGGGGAAAATTCCCTGTGGACTGCAGTAGTCAAAGGAAAAGGTGTTACTTAAACTGGTTCCTGATAAATAGGAATTATGAAGAGAAAAGGATGATATTAAATAAATAATGGTCTATGATGCAACAAGATAGTAAGAAATGAGGCAAGAAAAGGAATGCTGGGCAGCGCCTGCAGCTCAGTGGATAGGGCGCGGGCCCCATAAACTGAGGGTGGCGGGTTTGAACCTGACCCCGGACAGCTAAAACAGCAATGACAACTACAGCAACGAAAAAAAACCCGAGTGTTGTGGCGGGCGCCTGTCGTCTCAGCTACTTGAGAGACTGAGGCAAGAGAATCGCCTAAGCCCAAGAGCTGGAGGTTGCTGGGAGCTGTGATGCCACGGCCATCTATCGAGGGCAATGAAGTGAGATTCTATCTCAAAAAAAAAAAAAAGAAAGAAAGAAAAGGAATACAGAGGGAATCTATGTAAAATTCAAAAAAAGAAAGTAGTTAAGTAGTGAAGCTATAAAGTTAACTTAGAGCCAAGTGGCAGGACAGCTTGGTTACCAAGAGTTTATCTCACAGAAACTTTAAGTGAGTAAAAGTTCTTAACATCAGAGAGACTAGTGGCATTAAAACAATTACTAAAAGTGAGTCAGGACACTTAAAACTGCATCAGGGGTTTTCAAACTACTAAAACAGCTCTTTCTTCACTGCTGTGACACAGGCACATCACACCACCCTCAAAGTGTCTTCAAAAAAATCTAACATCTTCCTATAAGTGCTACTACCGAACAACTCTTCAGAGCACAGCAAACAGTCCAAACTGCATTAAGTACCAAGGTAGGTGTTAAAGTCCGGAAAGAAAGAAGGCCAGAAGGTGGAAGAGGTGACCTCATCCCGGTCACACAACCCACTGTTTGTCTCTACCATCACCACCACCCACAAACAGCTGTTTGAAGATCTCCACAGCATCCTGAGAATTCTCCCTAGTAACTGGATAGGGGTCCTGAATCCAGATTGATGAACAGTGACCTACAGTCATTAACCTGAAAAAAAAAGTAACATTTTACTGAAATATAGTCAAATGCTTCTATAAGAAAAAAAATTAAACCAAAAGGACCTGTATGACCAAACATATAAATGTAGTACAATAAACAGTAAGACCAATATGAATGATAAAACAAAAAAAAATTAAACTGAGAAAAGAAGCCTAGGAAAGTCATCTCTTCTACCTTCTGGCCTTCTTTCTTTCCAGACTTTAACACTTACTTCAGTACTTAAAGCAGTTTGGACTGTTTGCTGTGCTCTGAAGAGTTGTTTAGTAGAAACACCTATAGGAAGATGTTAGATTTTTTTGAAGACGCTTTCAGGGTGGTGTGATGTGCCCAAAACCTATCATAAAATCAGATACAGTGACTAGAGGTATAAGAAAGCAGCCTTAGCATAGCTGTCAATGTTTTTATTGCCTTTTGTTGCATCCCCAAGATTAATTTTCTCTAAGCTTATCTGACACAATGAAACTCCACATAGGTTAGCTCACTAACATCTATTCTTAAGGAAAAAAAGTGGAGGATAATGTGCTTATAATTGACAATTCAGGCATTAATGTTTATATAGGAGTTATTGACCTCCTAAGGTAAAACATTTAATTAAAGCTTTAATGGCTCTCTTTTCA
Source organism: Galago senegalensis (assembly GCA_963575145.1). NCBI lineage: Eukaryota > Metazoa > Chordata > Mammalia > Primates > Galagidae > Galago > Galago senegalensis. The sequence continues at coordinate 6,681 of CAUYTI010148148.1, forward strand.
CTATAAGCTTCATGAGATCAGGGACTTTTGTTTTGTTCACCTATATATTTCTAGTATAAAAATAATATCTGGCATATAGTATCTGCTTACTAAATATGTGTGAAGTGATTAGATTTTCATTCTGGGAGCCACAATTAATTTTGGTCACCAAAAGCTGTCAAGGGATGTTACCATAACCATTATCTCCAAATAAGGGCTGGAATAGTAGGTTCGAGTTTATTCAATCTACTTAACAGTTACCCTTCGGGGAGTTTTTAAAGCTAAAATTAAATGTTTGGGGTCCTTTAGAAAGTTATTATAGGTATATAAAGTATCTGACATAGTTCCTGACATTGTAGTGCCTTTGCTTTGCTTCCCCTTTCAATAAGCTATTCATATGAATCAAATTTCTTAAAATATAGTTCATAAATTACAATGTCAATGATTATTACTTCCTAAAGCAAGCATGGCACAGATCATAAGACTCATACTTAAATATATACAAAAAGTATTATAGCAAACTACCTCTTATACATGTAACAGAGAGATAGAAGTCACTGAATTCACTGTCTTAAATTAGAATGACATCGGGAGGGCACAGCTGATAAACCCACGTAGGGAAAAATTGCAACCAAAGTGAGTTCTACTGGTGGTCTGTCATTTTCTCAAGTGCTTAGAAGGCAGGAGATGAGGAAGTAAACGTCACTCCTCTAAGGTGTTTCTAAGAGCTAAGAGGGATATTGTGACCAGATCATATTTTTCTGCTTAAACTCTAAACAAAGGACATACATTTGGGGAAAAAAGAAAAAAAAAAAAAAAACCCCAGGTGGATGGTGGAGGCCTAATGTAACCTTCCATGTCCAAAGCTTCCTATTCTTCACCAACATAATCCTTATTACAACTATATTTGAAAAGCCTAATTTTAAGATCCACATGGGCTTTGTTCATAGCTGAAAGAGTGCTAAGCACATATACCAAGCATTCAATAAATATTTCCTAAATAAATATGCCTGAATCCCCCAAAGAATGATAAGTATCATGAGAATAGAGACTGAGTAGTTCATTCACCAATTTTCCACCACTCTCAGTGCAAGGTTATGATACACCGAAGCCTAATCAAAACTATCTACTTGGTGGCTAAGGAAGAGAATTGCTTAAGCCCAAGAGTTCGAGGTTGCTGTGAGCTGTGACACCACAGCACTCTACCCAAGGGTGACAAAATGAGACTTTGTTTCAAAAAACAAAAAACAAAAAAACCCATCTACTTAATAAAAGTGCATCTATCACCAGGAATCACAAGTAAGTGGCATTTTTAAGACTGAAACCCACAATCTTAGTCCCACTATAGCATGCACTAATGAACTAAAATAAGGAGTTTTCATAGTGTAAGTTTCAGTTCACACAGTCAACTGAATCCCATTCAAAAACATTAACAAATAAAAATGTCAAAAAAGGCTCAAAGGATTGGGGCATTGGCCCCATGTGCCAGAGGTGGTGGGTTCAAACCCAGCCTCAGCCAAAAACAGAAAAAAAAGGCTGAGTGTGGTGGCTCATGCCTGTAACCCTAGCACTCTGGGAGGCCAAGGTGGGCAGACTGCTTGAGCTCACAAATTGAAGACCAGCCTGAGCAAGAGCGAGACCCCCGTCTCTACAAAAAATAGAAAAACTGAGATAAAAGGATAGGTTGAGCCTAAGAATTGGATATTGCTATAAGCTATGATGCCACAGCACTCTACCCATGGAGACGGCTTGAGACTCTGTCCCCTCAAAAAATAAATAAAATAAAAATGTCCAAAAAGTCAAATATTTATTACTTTTTCAATCAACTCTATTTTAAACTTTGTTCAACAATACTATATCCTAAAAATTGAGAACCTGTTTGTACCACAAAGATTGGCACACTTATCATAATAGGAGAGGACTAAAGAATTAAGATGAATGCCAAGAGGTACTCAAAGCAATCAAAGGCCATATGCCCCAACTGAACTGAAAACAAGACATCCTTCAAAGTTTTCTCAAAGACAAACTTTCCCTCCCACTCACTTGTCAATAGCAGTTAGTTATGACACTTTTGTGAAACAAATAGTTAAAAAAAATGCAAACAAATTTTGCCTTTTGCTCTGAAGTGTCACTTAAAGATCAGCATGTAAATGTCACTTAAAGATCAACACAGTCAATTCAAGATCAGCATGTAAGGGTCAAAAATGATTTCAGGAAAAATGTCTGAACATCAATACTAAACAGCTCTGTTTTAAAACAGGATGTTATCTCAACTTTAGGAAGTCATTAATTTGGAAAGTCAGAAAAAGCACATTTCTCTGGAAAAAATTTTTTTAATTTATTGAATGGTAACTATGTACATTAATGCACTTCTGGCGTACAGTGTGGGGTTTTCACACACAATCGAAAAAAATTTTTAAAGAAAAAAAAGTACATTTTTACTATAGAGTATGACAAGTATAATACACCATTAACTTTGACTATAATATACTAATACCTCACTGATCCACAGATTTATCTAATAATCTTAAAAGAAAATACAGAGAATACAAATGGCCTGTTATATATAGTAATATATACACATACATATTTATCAATTTTGTGAACTAAAGACTGATATATTTTGTTAAGAACTTCATTCAGAAGTCAGTTATTTTACTCAGAGAAACATTTGGTATCTTGTTATTCACATTATCACAAACATTAGCAATATTTATTAAGCATAAACATAACATTGTAGGTATTAGACCATACAATTTAAATAGTCATTATAGGGTCAGCGCCCGTAGCTCAGTGGTTAGGGCTGGTGGGTTGGAACCCAGCACGGCCTGCTAAACAACAATGACAATAATAACAACAATAAAAATAGCTGGGTGTTCTGGCAGGTGCCTGCAGTCCCAGCTACTTGGGAGGTTGAAACAAGAGGATTGCTTAAGCCCAAGAGTTTGAGGTTGCTGTGAGCTGTAACGCCACGGCTCTCTACCCAGGGCAATGTAATAAGACTCTGCCTCAAAAAAAAAAAAAAAAAAGAAAGAAAAGAAAAGAAAGAACTTGCCTCATCAAAAAGCAAGAAAGACCACTAGGGTTAGGACTCAGGAGGCAATTTAAAGGTGTTCCCACAAGCCAAAGATGGGAAAATCTGAAAATCAAAAAACCAATAGCTATGGCAGACTGAAATACAGAAAGTAGATAAAAAATGCATGGGTTTCCATTTAAAGAACATATAGAAGGGCACCTATAGCTCAACCGGCTAAGGCGCCAGCCACGTACACCTAAGGTGGCGGGTTTGAATCCCCAGCCTGGGCCCGCCAAACAACAATAACGGCTGCAACCAAAAAATAGCCGGGCGTTGTGGCGGGCACCTGTGGTCCCAGCTACTTGGGAGGCGGAGGCAGGAGACTCGCTAGAGCCCAGGAGTTGGAGGTTGCTGTGAGCTGTAATGCCA
>CAUYTI010148151.1:0-16066 GCA_963575145.1 Galago senegalensis
TCTTTCTTTCTTTTTGAGACAGAGCCTCAAGCTATCCCCCTGGGTAGAGTGCCATGGCATCATGCTCACAGCAACCTCCAACTCCTGGGCTCAAGCGAGTCTCCTGCTTCAGCCTCCCAAGTAGCTGGGACTACAGGCACCCGCCACAATGCCTGGCCATTTTTTGGTTGCAGGCATCATTGTTGTTTGGCAGGCCCGGGCTGGGGATTTGAACCTACCACCTTAGGTGTATGTGGCTGGTGCCTTAGCCTCTTTAGCCACAGGCCCCAAGCCGAGGTTGTCTTTCTATTGCTCTGCCTTGTCTCTAACTGGAGCCCCAAGGGTCTGCCCAATTGGGCTGCCTAGAGCATCAAAATATTGTAGTCATGCTTGTGATAAGTCATTGAGATCTACTTAAGAAATGAGCTTATTAAGGATTTTGAGGATTGTCCAATCCTCAGGCCTTGGTGATACATAGGGATTATGTCAGAACTCTTTTCCATATTCATAGATTTCTTTTATCTTTGCCAGGTTTCATTAGTTATTGTGTATTATACATGTAATCCAACATATCTCTTCAACATACATTCCATTTGTTTACAAATCCGTGACTTGAAAAAGAAAAAATGGGTTGTTGAATCCCTTGGTCATGGTTACAAAACAAAATTTAGGAAGTAGGAATTGAGTGTGGAAACAAGAACCTCACACTTTATAACCTTTTGAACCCACAAGGACAGCAACTCCACTAAGGTGACCAGATCTTAACATTGGTAAAGCAGGACATCATTGATGGGGGGTGGAGTAGTTACTTAATTAAAAACTTTGTCTATATGGAGCAACAAAAATTTTCATAGAACGCAAAAGTAGTATTGTAATATATATTTTTAATTTAAACATAAGTACAATTTACAAATACAATACATTAAAAAATATGTATAGTATTATTTTATTCTTTGGAATATTTCTCATTGAATTCTAACAACTGATCAACAATGCAAACTTTGATAAGCAGTTCTCAATAATCAGTTCTCAACAATTATTTGTTATTATTAAAGTTTAACATTAAAAATAAATAAAGTTTAACATTGAAAAATTAACAAAAATAATATAAAACTCATATTCTGGAGAAATAGCCACATGGCAGCCGAAAACCATATATTATCTTCCCATTCACTCACCATTCCCTAACTTGTGAACTCTTTCCAAAAATTGGGACTTTTTAAAAACTCTGTAAGATGCGAGACAAATTGTTAAAAATTTGGACTATCCTGCCAAAAGCTGGACGTCTGGTCACTTTAAACTACACATGCTTCCCAGGAATAAGTTTAAGCTTAATGATAATAACCCAGGGCAACAGCCATTGTCATGTCATCCACATTGACCATGTACTGACTTCATTCTGGAATGTCATGTGATCCAATTTCCAGTCAGATTCTCACTAGACTTTTCTGCTCAATTCAGCTGGTGTCCTACAATTGTTTGATCCAGGATATTTCTAGCCCTCCTTCCACAGACAAGAGAAGTTGTCTCTCATTTATGCCTTACTGATTACATATATGGCTGAGATACAAGTCACTAGGGTGAAACAACAGTTAAGATGTTGTGTAGCAGTGAGACTGAAGCTGTGTTCCAAATGATAAAACTACACTTAAGTGGTATGCTCTTTGTTCTTTTATTTTTTGAGCCAGAATTTCACTCTGTCAATCTCCATAGAGTTACATTTGTATTGGAGTTACTCCTCATTTTTACTTTTGTCATTATAGAGACTGAGACTTACTTTATTCCTAACACTCAGTAAAGTTACTTGGCATCTACAATTCACAGCAATGTCCAACGTCTGGGCTTAGGTGATTTTCTACTCTCACCCTCCGCAGTAGCTGGGATTACAGATGGACCCAACTACCCCTGGTTATTATTTTTAATTTTGACCACAGCTATAGTGAATAAAATTTTCCATAGTTTATATGGAAACTGGAAAAATATTCTTTCATTTAGTAATTTTATTTCCTACAACCCCTATTGGTAAAGTCTTCAGATTTTACACAACTCTTACCATTTGGTATCTTAGATTCTAATACTCTAAACTGCTCACACAGTGAATTATCCACTCAAGTCAGGCTTTTTATGCACACTAAAAAATCCAGATTCTACACTTCACCCCTATGTATCACCAAGGCCTTCCGTTGCACTTTTCTATCTGGGCCAATATTCCCTTGACCCAGTCAGTCCAAAACCAGGGAAGAGTCACCTCTTGATGACCCATACCCATCAGATGAACTGGCAGTCTCCTATGAAACCAACTGCAAAAGAACTTATCCTGAATCATTGTTCCTCCTCTCCCAAGATCTTCCTCCAGGTAGTCATGTATTCTATCTACCCAATGAACTTTGCTTATAATTTGCTCTTGGAAACTGTACCTAGCAAAATTTCCTTCTTTCGTTTTCTTTCTTCCTTTTTTTTTTCTTTCTTTCTTTCTTTCTTTCTTTCTTTCTTTCTTTCTTTCTTTCTTTCTTTCTTATTTTTTCCTTCTTCATAATTTTTTTATGAGATCAACTTTTTCTCTTTTCCCAAGATGACATTTTCCATAAACTCAGCATTGCACAGAATGACATTCAAATCTTTGGTTGAAGTGAACCCCTGACTCTGGAGTAGCTTCAACTATAGGTAAGGAATACAACACGTGACTATCATTTCTATTTGAGTAGAAGCCTGGTGGAAGATCAGGTATAACATAGTAGCTCAGTTTATCTTCCCAATTTGAGTGACCAGAGCATCAAAATGTAGTTATTCATGGGATAAGTCATTGAGCTCTACTTAGAGGAGACTTTGAGGATTGTTCAGTCCTCAGGCCTGGGTGACACATAGCAAGTATATCATTAATAGTTTACATATCCATGATGGGAGATCACAACTATGCATGCATCTCTTTCATCCTTATCAGGTAACATTACTCATTGTGTATTATATGTGTCATTGAAAATTACTCTTCAATGTGAATTGTGGCCAAGGATCCCAAAGTTTAGGTACACCTAGCACAAAACTTAGGATAGATGGAAATTTAAAGATAGGCTGATATTTCCCTTGATCATCATAAAGAATTACAGATATGGATTATACTACTGGACATAGTGTCTCATCAGATTTCTAGAGGGAAACTTCAGTGAGACCTCTACCATCTGAAACAAGACAATTCTAGAGAATGAAGTCAAAAATTATAAAGAAGAAGAACTCAGAATTGTGTGACATACCACTTAGATATGTCAAATCATTGTCCAATCAAAGGGCTTGATTTCTTGTTCTATAACATTGCAGGGAAGCAGTAGGTCCAAACTACACTCTTCAATTTGTTTAAAATCTATGACATGCCAACAAAAGTATGGGTTGTAGAATCCTTTGGCCATGGTTACAAAACAAAATTTAGGAAGCAAGAATTGAGTGTGGAAAAAAGAACCACACTCTTTGTAACTATTTGAACCCAACAACAAACCCAGACAGGAACTGCACATAATTAGCAGTTATGAAGCTTAATATTGGTAACAGAGGACAACACCTATTGTGATGTCATCCATGATGACCATGTAGGGACTTCATCCTGGAATGTTGTCCAAGAAACACATTGTACTTTTCTGATAACTTCAGCTGGTGTCCTGCAAGTGTTTGATCCAGGATATTTCTTACCCCTCTATCCACAGACAGAGAAGTGATCTCCCGTTTCTGCCTCATTATTTATATTAATGACTGAGATTCCAGTGACTAGAGTGACACAGCAGGAAATATTTTGTAGAGCAGTGAGATGCAAACTGCATTCCAGATGCTAAATTGCATAGAGACATTTAAGTAGAATGTTCTGGTTTTTTTTTTTTTGTTTGTTTGTTTGTTTGTTTTTGACACAGAGGTTCAATTTTTCACTCTCTGTAGAGTACTCTGACAGAAAAGCTCACAGAAACTTCTATATCCTGGACTCAAGATATTCTTTTTCCTCATCTTCCACAGTATGTTGAACTGGAGGTGCCACCCTCAATGCCCTTGTATTTTTTTGTTAAGATTGGTTTGGACTATTTCCAAACTTACCACCTTCATGGTGAGCCAACACTTCAGACATGGAAGATGAGATATTATTCAAATAGGTTTTTTTTTTCTAGTTTCGTTTTTAATTAAATGATAGCTGTATACATTAATGCACACATGGATTAAAGTGAAGTGATTTCATATACTATTTGAAATATTTTCATCAAATTGGTTAACATAGACTTTGTGTCATTTACTTAAATATTGTGTTAAAACATTTAGACTCTAATTCTATAAAAGTTCACTTGTACCCTTGTTAGACAGACCATATAGGTGATCTTTCTAGTCATGCTCCCTCCACTCATCTGCCCTTCCCCCTTCCCCTTCCTCACTCCCTCCCCATATTCCTTGGCTATATTTAGGTTGTAGCTTTCATTTAGGAACTATAAATTAGTTTCATAATAGGGCTGTGCACATTGGCTACTTTTTCTTTCTTCTTGTGATACTTTGCTAAGAAGAACATTTTCCAGTTCCATCCATGTAAACATGAAGGAGGTAAAGTCTCCATTTTTCTTTAGGGCTGCATAGTATTTCATGGTGTACATATACCATAGTTTATTAATCCACTCATGGATTGATGGGCACTTAGCAATTATGAATTGGGCTGCAGTAAACATTCTGATACAAATATCTTTATTATAATGTGATTTTTGATCTTCTGGGTATATACCTAATAAAGAAATTGTAGGATAAAATGGCAGGTTAATTTTTAGTTCTCTAAGTGTTCTCCAGACATATTTCCAAAAGGAACGTATTAGTTTACATTCCCACTAGTGGTGCAGAAGTGTTTCCTTTTCTCCACATCCATGCTAGCAACTCTGATTGTGGGCTATTTTGTGATATGGGCTAATCTTACTGGAGTTAGGTGATATGTCGAAGTAGTTTGATTTGCATTTCTCTAATGATTAAGAATGGTGAGCATTTTTTCATACATCTATAGGCCATATGGCTATCTTCTTTGGTGAAATTCCTCTTCAAGTCCTTTGCCCACCCTGTGATGGGATCACTTGTCTTTATTATTATTATTATTATTGTTATTATTATTATTATTGTTAATTTATTGGAGTTCTCTATGGATTCTAGTTATTAAAACTTTGTCGGAGACATAACCTGCAAATATTTCCTCCCACTCTGAGGGCGGCCTGCATGTTTTACTTACTGTGTTCTTGGGTGTGCAGAATCTCTTTAGTTTGATTAGTAACTAATTGTGTATTTTTGATGTTGCTTCAATTGCCCGTGGGGTCTGTCTCATAAAAAATTCACCCAAGCTGATTTCTTCAAGTGTTTTCCCTACATTTTCTTCTAGTATTTTTATGGTTTCATGTTTTAAGTTTAAGTCTTTAATCCAGTGAGAATCTTGGTGAAAGGTGTGGATTCAGTTTCAGTCTTCTACAAGTTGCCAGCCAGTTCACCCAGCACCATTTGTTAAATAGGGAATATTTTCTCCACTCAATGTTTTTAATTGGTGTGTCAAAGATGAGGTAAAGGTATGTAGCTGGACTCCTCTGTAGACTTTCTATTCTGTTCCATACATCTACCTCTCTGTTTTTGTGCCAATACATGCTGTTTTAAGCACTATCAGTTTGTAGTATAGTCTGACGTCTGGTGGCGTGATTCCTCCTGCTTTGTTTTTATTTCTGAGTAATGTCTTGGCTATTCAAGGTTTTTTTTCTGATTTCATATAAAGCAAAGTATTTTCTCAAGAAAATAATCTAAGGTACTAAAGGATAAGAATAACGTAAATTATGAAGTCTTGATTAATATGGGTTGTAGGAAAAAATAATTTCCCTATGAGAGAATAAATTATCCAGTTGACCTCTAATCTATGGGAAATTTTTCAACACTATATCCATGTTCAAAAGTAAAAATAAAGGTACTGTAGAATGCACCTATAGTCCCAGATACTCAGGAGACTGAGAGAAGAAAATAGTCTAAGCCAAGGAGGTGGAGGTTACTGAGATGTGTAGGTCTCACAGAACTCTATTGAGTGTGATAAAATAGCTCTCTGTTTCCATATAAAATAGTAAAAATTATGATTGTAACTCTAATACAAATTGTATTCTCTATTTATTGATATAGAGTTTTTGTTGTTGTTGTTGTTGTTGTTGCATTTTCTGTAGTATCCTGAGATCATAGCTCACAGCAAACGTCAATGGGTCAATGGTTGTCATCAAGAGAACCTATTCCCTCAGCTGGCATGCCAAAAACTGTTCAAATATCTGCCTGATTTTTATTCTTCAAAGATGGGTATCTCACTACGTCTGAGGCTGGTGTCCAATTCAGAAGCTCAGACAATGCAACTGACTGGGCCTTCCAAATTGTTAAGTTGAGAGGCATGAAAAAACAACTCTGGCAACAAAAACCAGTTTGAAAACAATCCCATCTGTGATGTCTGTGGTGGTGGTTCACCATGAGGGTGGTGAGTTTGAAAATCATCCTAGCCAAGCTGCCACAAAGAATAGCTGGGAATTGAGGAGGAGACATGTAGTTCAAGCTATGGGAAAGCTGAGGCAAAAGAATTTCTCAGCCTAGGAGATTTAGGTTTTCATGAGCTGTGATGGCACAGCACTCTATCTAGAATTACAAAGTGAAACTGTCTCAAAAAAAACCACAAACAAACAACAACAACAAAAACATATAGCAAACCACTTACGTGTCTCTATGCAGTTTTACCATCTGGAATGCAGTTTCAGTCTCACTTCTGTACAAAATCAGAAAGTTGTGTCAGCCTAGTGAAAGGAATCATAGCCATTAATGTAATCAATAATGCAGAAATGGGAAATCACTTCTCTGTCTGTGGATGGAGGGCTAAGCAATGTCCTGGATCAAACACTTGGAGGACACCAGCTGTTGTGAACAAACATTCCATTGAGTATATTTGAACAGAAGCCTGGATTCCATGACATTCAAGGATGTAGTAACTCCATGGTCACCATGGACGACTTCACAGTGGGTATTGCCCTGGGTTACCATCTTTAAGATTAATCTCATTTCTTCTAAGAATGCATAGATTCTGTCTTAGTTTGTTTTTGCATTCAAGCTGTTACAAAGAGTGTGCATCTTTTCTCCCTCCTCAAATTTTGCTTCCAAAATTTTGTTTTATAATCATGGCCATAAGATTCAACAACCTAATGCTAGCATGAGATGTTATAGAAAATAAAATGAAGGGAAATGCCTGTGGCTCAGAAGGGTAGGGCACTGGTCCCATGTGCCAGAGATGGTGGGCTCAAACTCAGCCCTAGCCAAAAAAAAAAAAAAAAAAAAAAGCTACAAAAAAATAAAAATAAAATAAAATGGTAATGATGGCAAAGAAATTCAACAACCCATTGTTTCCTTTTAAATTCATGGATTTGTAATCCAATGTAAGAGTATGGTTCATAACTAATGCTGCCCTGGGATGTTAGAGAATAACAAATTGAAATAGAGCCCCCTGATCAGAAAATTATTTGACAGACGTAAATGTTATATCACACAATTTCCAGTTCTACTTTACATGATATTTCTATTTTAACTCTGGAATAGGCTTGTGTCTGATGGTAGGTATCTCACTGAAGTATCACCTGGTATCACCTGGATGTCTGGTGAGGCACTGTGTCCAGTAGTGTATTCCATACCTGTAGTTATTTAAAATGATCAAGGGAAATGTTAGACTATCTTTAACTCCATAAATCCTAAATTCTGTGTTAAGTGTTTCTAAACTTTTGTCTTCTTGGTCACAATGAATGTTGAAGATCACATGTATAATACACAATAACTAATGAAACTTGATAAGGATAAAAGTGATCCATGCATAGTTGTGGTGATCTCCCACTAGGGATATGTAATTCTGTCCTGACATACTCCGCTATGTGTCACAGAGGCCTTAGCTTTGAACAATCTTCAAAGTCCCAGACAAGCACATTTCTTCAGTAGAGCTCAATGACATATCTCATATATTTCAATGCTCTGTGAAGCCCAATTTGGAAGATTTCCTGATCTCCAGTTTTAGTGACAATGCTGAGTAACTGAAAGACAAATTAAGCCCTGATTTCACACTGGATTTCTACTCAAACATAGTCAAGTGTTGCATTCCTTACCTATGGTTCCAGGGGAGGTAGAAGGATCACTTGAACTATCACTTCAACTGAAGTGTGGGATGACATTGTGTGCAAGGCTGAAGTCATTGACAATCTAGCCTGGGGAACAGAGTGAACTTCACTCTCATAAGAAAGAAAGAAAGAAAGAAAGAAAGAAAGAAAGAAAGAAAGAAAGAAAGAAAGAAAGAAAGAAGAGGAAAGAAGGAAGGAAAGAAAGAAATTATGCTAGATATAGTTTCCAAGAGCACAATTATGAGGAAAGGTCAGTAGGCACCTAGAATACAGCACTACATAAAAAGGAGATTTGTTATGGCACCAGGTAGAGGAGGGAACAATGAGTCAGGAAAAGTACATTAGCAGTTGATTCTTTGGGAGACAGAGTTAATCTGATGGGTAAGGGTCATCCAGAGATGTCTGGTTCCTGATCTTGGACTGACTGGGGCAAGAGAATACTGGCCCAGATTGTCAACTGCAACATAAAGGGTGGAGTGAATGTTCTGGATATATTAGTGTGCATCAAAAAACCTGACTTTGGGGAAGATGGATGTCTGAAGTGGTTGCTTAACATAAGGGTGTTGAGTTTGAAAATGGTCTAATATATCTGCAAAAAAAACAAAAAAAAAATATGGGCATTGAGGTAGACATCTCTAGTCCAAGCTAGTGTAAGGGTGAGGCAAAGGAATTGCCAGAGTCCAGGAGATGAAGGTTTCTGTGAGCCATGATGGCACAGTGATCTACTGAGAGTGACAAAGTGAACTCCGTCTTTGAAAAAAAAAAAAGAAAGAAAGAACAAAGAACATCCTATTTAAGTGTATCTATGCAATTTTACCATATAGAATGCAGATTTAGTTTCATGGCTGTACAAAATCTCACCTGTCATGTCAGCCTAGTGAATGGACTCTCAGACATTGATGTAACCAATAAGGAAATAAAGGGAGATCACTTCTCTGTGGATGGAGAGCTAAGAAATGCCATGGATCAACCACTTGCAGGAAACATGATGATGTCAACAGAAAATTCCAGTGAGTATTTTTGACGAGAAGGCTTGATCCCATGACATTCCAGGATAAAGTCACTACATGGTCACCATGGTTGACATCAGCATGGGTGTGCATGGGTTGACATCTTTAAGCTTTATCTGATTCGTGTTAAGCATCCAAATTTGCTCTCTGTGTTTTTGTTGAGTTTCAACAGTTACAACTAATGGGGTGCTTTCTCCACAGTCAATTCCTGTTTCTGAAATTTTCCTTTGTAATGATTGCCAAGGGATTCAAAAACTTATTTTGTCCATTTAAAGTCACAGATTTGTGAACAAATGGAAGACTGTGGTTTATCCCTACTGCTGCCCTGCGATATTATACAACAATATATTGACCCCAATGATAGGACAAATATTTGACAGGTGTAAATGGTACATCACAAAATTTCCAGTCCTAAATTTCTTCATGTTTTACTTTCTTGTCTAGAATAGTATTGTTTTGAATGGCACGTGCCTCAACTAAGGTTCCCTCTCAAAATCTGGTGAGGCACTGTATCCAAAAGTGCATTTCTTACCTGCAATGATTCATGATGATCAAGATAAATATCAGCCTATCTTGAAATTTTTATCAATTCTGAATTCCATGCCAAGTGTGTCTGAAATTTTGGTTCCTTGGCCACAATGCATGTTGAAGAATTATGTCAGATTACACATAATACACAATAACTAATAAAAACTGATAAAGATAAACAAGAACTTTGTATACTTGTGGTTATCTTGCACCACAGATATGTAAAGCAGTCCTGAAAACTCCGTGTATGTCACCGAGACATGAGATTTGGACAATCTTTAAAGCACTGGTATGCTCATTTCATAAGCAGAGCACAGTGACTTATCCCATTCAAGACTCCAACATTTCCAAGCCCTGGGCAGCCAAATTGGACATATCCTGAGTTCCTGTGTTAGAGACAAGGCTGAGAAAGAGACAGACAACCTCATCCCTGATATCCCACCAGGTTTCTACTCAAATATAAAGTGGAGTGAAGTGTTATATCCCTTACTTATACTTCCAGCTACTCCAGAGGCAGAGACAGAAGGTTCAATTCAACCAAAGATTTGGAATCCATTGTGTGCAAGCTTGAGGTCATGGACAATTTCACCTAGACCAAGAGTGAGAGTTGGTCTTTTTTTTTTTGAGACAGAGACTCAAGCTGTCCCCCTGGGTAGAGTGCCGTGGCATTACAGCTCACAGCAACCTCCAACTCCTGGGCTCAAGGGAGTCTCCTGCCTCCGCCTCCCAAGTAGCTGGGACCACAGACGCCTGGCTATTTTTTTGATTGCAGCCGTTATTGTTGTTTGGTGGGTCCGGGCTGGGGATTCGAACCCGCCACCTTAGGTGTACGTGACTGGTGCCTTAGCTGGTTGAGCTATAGGCGCCGAGCGTGAGAGATTGTCTTATGAAAAATAATGAAAGAAAGAAAGAAAGAGGGAGAGAAAAAAGGAAGGAAGGCAGAAAGAAAGAAAGAAAGGAAGGAAGGAAGGAAGGAAGGAAGGAAGGAAGGAAGGAAGGAAGGAAGGAAGGAAGGAAAGAAAGAAAGAAAGAAAGAAAGAAAGAAAGAAAGAAAGAAAGAAAGAAAGAAAGAAAGAAAGAAAGAAAATTTGCTAGGTACAGTTTCCAAGATCAAAATTATGTTGAAATGTCAGTAGGCAAATGGAACACCAGACTATATAAATGAGGAGATTTATTGTGGGTTCTGGGGCAAAAAGGGAACAATGAGCCAGGAGAAGTTGATTTGTGGTTGGTTCTTTAGGAGACTGCCGGTTGATGTGATGGGTAGTAGTCTTCCAGTGATGTGTGGTCCCTAGTCTTATACTGATTGGGGTAAGGGAACATTGGCCCAGATTGAAAAGTGCCAAATAAAGGGTGGAGTGTAGAATCTGGATATTTTATTATGCATTAAAAAAAAACCTGACTTCATTCAAGAAATCACTGTGTGTGCAGATTAGAGTGACTGCAATAATCTAATATACATAAATGTCAGAGTTGTGTAAAGTCTGAAATCTTCACTAATAGAGGATTTAGGAAAAGAATTTCCATATGAGAAGAGAATTTCTCCAGTTGAAATTTAATCTAGGTGAAAATTTTTAACACTAGATCTGTGGTCAAAAGTAAAAGTAAAAATAAAAGACAGGAGCTGTGGCATGCACCTGTAGTCCCAGCAACTATAGAGGACGATAGAAGAAAATTGTGTAAGCCTGGGATGTGGAGGTTGCTGTGATCTGTAGATGACACAAATTTTCTGAATGAGATAAATAAAGTAAGTCTCTGTCTCTATGAAAAATAAAATAAAAATGAGAAGTAACTGCAGTACAAATGCTTTTATCCATTTATATATTGAGACAGAGTCTTGTTTTGTAGCCTTTGGTAGTGTACCCTGCTATTATAGCTCACAGCAATCATCAAGAGTTCTCACCAAGCAAACTTAATCCGTCAGCTGGCATGCCAGGAACCTCCATAACACCCAGTCATTTTCTTTTGTTCATAGATGGTTATCTCACTAGTTCTGAGGGTGGTCTCCAGTTCATAAGCTCAGACAATCCAAATGACTGCACCTCCCAAATACAAAGATGAGTGGCATGAAGAACCACCCTTGATCAAAAAACCTATTTTGAAAAAAATTCCCTGTTTGCTGTATGAAATAGTGGCTCAACATGTGAGTAGTGAGTATAGTAATTGTCCTACCACATCTGCAACAAAAGAAAAAAATAGCTGAGGATTGACAATAGTCTCTAGTTCAAACTACTGAAGAGTTTGAGGCAAAAAATCATCTAAGCCCAGAAGACAAAGGTTTTTGTGAGTTGTGATTGCACAGCAGCACTCTACTGAGAGTGAAAAAAATGAAAATCTGTCTCAAAAAAAAAAAAAAAAAAGAACAAGCAGCATCCTACTTAAGTTTCTGTATGCAATTTTACAATATGGAATGCAGCTTGTGACTCCCTGCTGTACTAATTCGCAACTGTTGAGTCCGCCTAGTACCTGTAATGTCAGCCATTACTGTAATCAAAGCACAAATGGGAGATGGCTTCTCTGTCTGTGGATGGAGGACTAAGAAATGCCCTGGTTCAAACACTTGTAGAACACCATATGAAGTGACAAGAATATTCCTGTGAATATCTTTGACCAGAAGCCTGGATAACACCATAATCCAGGATGAAGTCACTACATGGTCACCATGGATGACATCACAATGGATGTTGCCCTGGGTTACCATCTTTAAGCTTAAAGTTATTTCTGCTAAGTATGTGTAGTTATTGTGAAAGATTGTTATTGGATTCCAACTGTTACAAAGAATGATGTTCTTTTCTCCACACTGAATTCCTGCTTCCTAAATTTTATTTTTAAACCATGGCAAAGAAATTTAGCAATCCATCCTTTCCTTTTCAATGTATGGATTTGTAATAAAATTGAAGAGTGTAGTTTAGACCTCGTATTGCTCTGGGATGTTATGGAATAAGAAATTGAACACAATGATCAGACAATCATTGACTGACCTAAATCATACGTCACATAATTCCAGTTCTACTTTTCATGATATTTGACTTCTTTCTCTAGAATAGGCATGTTGCAGCCTAGAGGTGTCTCACTGAGTGTTCCATCTTGAAATCTGGTGAGGCACTGTGTCGAGTAGTGTACTGTATAACTGCTGTTTTTTAGGATGATTATAGAAAATTATATATTAGCCTAACTTTAAATTTCTATCAATCCTGAATTCTGTCCTAGGTGTGTCTAAACTTTAGGCTTCTTGGCCACAATGCAGGTTGAAGAGTGAGAGTAGATCACATGTATAATACATAATAATTAATGAAGCTGTATAAGGATAAATGAGATCTATATATAGTTATGGTGATATACCACCATGGATATAAAACACAGTCCTGACATAGTCCGTATGTGTCACCGAGGCCTGATTATTGGACACCCTTAAAGACCTTTATTAGCTCATTTCTTTAGTAGAGCTCAATGAATTATCCTGCACATGACTACAATAATTCAATGCTTGGGACAGACAAATTGGGCAGATCACCTGAGCTCCCATGTTAGAGAAAAGGCTGAGCAATAGAAAAACACCCTCACCCCTCATCTTCCCCTGGCTTTCTTCTCAAATAGAAAGTGTAGTCAGGTTTTGCATACCTTACAAATATTACCAAAAAATCTAGAGGATGAGGCACTCATAAACTGAAGAGTGGGAATTCTTTGTGTGCAAGGCTGTGGTCATGAACAAAGTAGCCTGGGGAACATAGAGAGTGAGAGTCAGTCTCATGAAAAACAATGGAAAGAAGGAAGGATAAGTGAAGGAAAAAGAAGGGAAGAAGAAAGAAAGAAAGAAAGAAAGAAAGAAAGAAAGAAAGAAAGAAAGAAAGAAAGAAAGAAAGAAAGAAAGAAAGAAAGAAAGATTTTGCTAGCTATAGTTTTCAAGAGCTAAACTAGGAGGAAAGGTCATTTGGCAGATGGAATACAGGATCACATAATGAGGATATTTGATGTGGTCCCAGGGGGAGGAAGGAACAATGAGTCAGGACAACTTTATTTGTTGTTTGTTTCTTAGGAGATTCCTAGTTGATCTGATGGGTAGGGGTTCTCTAGAGATGTCTGGTCCCTGGTCCTGGATTGATTGTATCAAGGGAATATTGGCTCAGATGACTAGTTTAGCAAAAGGGTTGGAGTGTATACTCTGGATATTTTGTGTGCATAAAGAATCCTGACTTGAGTTAAGAATTCATTGTGGGTCTAGTTTAAAGTGACTACAAGAAGGTAAGAAACCAAAGGTCAAAGTTGTACAAAATTTGAAATCTTGACTAATAGGATTTTCAGGAAAAAAATTTCCCTATGGAAAATAACTTCTCCAGTTGGCATCTAAACTAGGGGAACATTTTATACACTAGATTCATGGTCAAAAGGAAAAATAATTGCAAGACGTGTTATGCATCTGTAGTCTAGGATACTCAGGTGGCTGAGAGAATAAAATCACCAGAGCCCAGGAGTAGGAGGTTGCTGTGATCTGTAGATTGCACAGAAATTTACTGAGTGTGATAAAGTAATACTATGTATCTATAGGGAAAAAAAAATAAAATGAGGAGTAAGTAAAAAACAAATGGTTTCTCAATTTATTTATTGAGATAGATTCTTGTTTGGTTGCCCTTGGTAGAGTACCCTAGTATCATAGCTCATAGCAAAATACAAGTGTTCTCATCCAGTGAACCTATTACTTCCTTTGGCATGCCAGGATCCTGCAAAATATCTGGCTGTTTTTTATACTTCAGAGATGGGTATCTCATTAGTGCTGAGGCTGGTCTTCAATTCAGAAGCTCAGACAGTCCAAATGACTGGCCTCCCAAATTGCCAAGACAAGAGCCATGAACAGCCACCCTTGGCCACAAAATCTATTTCGAAAAATATCTCATCTTCAATGTCTCACGTAGTGCCTCAGGATGAGGGTGGAGAGTTCCAAAATGGTCAAAGCCAATGTGCAAGAAAATATATCTGAGCAAAGAGACAGGAGCATGTAGTTCAATCTAGTGGGGAAGTTGAGGCAAAAGAATCACCTGAGCCCAGGAGATAAAGGTTACTGTGACCTGTCATGGCAAAGCCCTCTATGAAGAGTGACAAAGTGAAATTCATTATAAAAAAAAAAAAAAAAAGAACAAGAAGCATCTGAATTAAGTATCCCTATCACTTGTACCATCCGGAGTGCAGCCTGAGTCTCACTATTAAACACTTTTCAACTGGTGTCAGCCTACTGACCAGAATCACAGCTATTAATGTAATGAATGAGGCACAAATGAAAGATCACTTCTCTGTCTGCCGATGGAGATGGAGGGCTAAGAAATGTCGTGGATCAAACACTTGCAGAACACCAACTGAAATGAGGAGAAAACTCCAGTCAGTTTCTGGATACAATGAGTTTTGTCCTGGGTTTCTATGTTTAAGCTTAATCTTATTCATGCTAAGCATGTGTAGTTGCTGTCTGGATTTGTTGTTCTGTTCAAACTGTAAAAATGTGTGGGGTTTTTATCTCCACATTTAATTACTTCTTCCTAAATACCAAATTCTAAATACCAAATGCTAGGTGTCTCACTGAATGTTCAGTATTGAAATCTCATGAGGCACTGTGTCCAGTAGTTTACTAAATACCTGCAGATATTGATAATAATCATGGGAAATACCAGACTATCTTGAAATTCTCATCAATCCTGAATTCCATACTAGGTGTGTCTAAACATTTGGCTTCTTGGCTACAATGAACATAGAAGAGATATGATGGATCACGCAAATAATACAGTCTAACTAATGAAACCTGATAAGGATAAAGGAAATCCATTGAAAGTTGTGGTGATATCCCACCATGGATAGTTAAAACAGTTCTGATGTACTCCCTATGTGCCATGGTTGCCTGAAGTCTAGACAACTCTCAAAGTCCCAGATAAGCTCATGACTTAACTAGAGCTCAATGACTAATCCCATGCATGACTACAATTTTTTGATGCTCTAGGCAGCCAAATTGGATAGATCCCCTGAGGTCCCATGTCAGATACAAGGCTGAGAAACAAATAGAGAACCTCATCCCTTATCTTCCAACATATTTGTATTCAAATAGAAAGGGTATTCAAGTGTTGTATCCTATACAAAAAGTTACAGCTACACAGTTTAAGGCAGGAGAATCATTTCAACCAAAGAGTTGGAAGTCATTGTGTACAAGGCAGAGGTCATGGAAATTCTAGCCTTGGGAACAGAGTGACAGTCAGTGTCATGAAAAATAATGAAAGATAGAAAGGGAGAACATCTCAAAGTAAAAAAAAAAGAAAGAAAGAAGGAATGAAGGAAAGAAAGAGAGAGAGAGAGAAAGAAAGAAAGAAAGAAAGATAGAAAGAAAGAAAGAAAGAAAGGAAGGAAGGAAGGAAGGAA